>JAAEAF010005554.1:0-63848 GCA_011037195.1 Triatoma infestans
TTTGGACATAGGGGACCTCAAAACATGTATTTCTGGAAAATTTGACACGATTACAATACTTCCTCTAATAGCAGTTAGAGAATGTAAAAAAAGTGATAGGTTTCAAGTTTATGCAGTCGTATACGAGAAAATTTCCAAAAAACGATGAAACTATTTCTTGAAATTTAGAATTCTAGCAATTTTTGTAATGTATATAAATATACAACTGGCAGAAGCATATGTACCTTTGTACTGAAGTCCTACTTTAGAGAAAATCTCAAAGTTACTGTTCCTACTAGAACCCTCTAAAAAATCCATTTTCCCGGAGACATTTTTTCAAATAAAGGAGGACAGGTTTCGGTTACCTCAAGGTATTTTAAATTATTAATTATTTTTTAAAAATTACTATAACATTTGATAGCTTTGTTCGTGTAATAATCGCTGGTAGACTTTGATTGTTACTTTTTACTTTCTGTAAATTACTTTACGATTACAGGAATTATTGTAATCGTGTCAAATTTAAGGAAATTGACAGCGATTTTCTTTAAACTTCACACATTAACTACGCGTACGAAAAAGTGATACAAACTTTTATTTGTAACATTTCTCTGGTTAAAATCAATTAAGGGGGTTTTTCGGGGAGGGGTGTGGTTATGTTTTCCTCTAAAGTGCTATCTTAGTTCATTATACAATTCTACCACTTAAACAAAATTAATTAGAAATAAATAAATTGCCAAAATTTCTATTACTATACCAAAATTTCTAAAGTTTGTCACTTACAATTTTGTAAACTGCAGTAAGAGTAAGTAAGAGTGTTTCACACCAGATTGTTTCTACTGTAATCGAGTTTTGTTCGATGTGGGATGATATAGATAGTGCACCGGCATGTTCCGTATTAAGAGGAAGGTTACACATGTCATAATGTGTAAATTTGAATTCTACTTTATAAAATAATTTAATTAACTTTATTTGTAAAATTTCTTTAAGTTGCCAGAGTAAAATTTTGTTTAATTAATCATGAACATATGTAAGAAATGTTTAAAACATATTAGTTTTTTAAATTCAAGCTTAAAATTTAGGCAGTTTTCGGATGTACATGAAGTCAGTATACCATTTAGTAATAAGTAAGTATCTTTATTTATATTATTGTATTCTTTTAATTTAGCTTATGCTAATTATCATTCATTGTTTTATGGAAGTTGAGAAAGGGTACCGAACTATCTTGTATTGGAATCACATGTTTCTGACTAGCTGCCTCCCAAAGCACCCATTAATATATGATTTCATGATATTGGTCCATTTTAAAATTCTATTCTTCAATTTTGATATTTATAAAAGATTCAATAATTTCACAAGATGTATACATTGATTTTAGCCACGGGTTACCACAGCTCAGTACTCCATGCGTCAGAACAAGTACACAATACACTTAAACTACATACACAGACAAGGACAAACACAGTATACAAACTAGGTTCTCTGTTCCTAATTAATTGGCGTAAACCAAGGGAAAAGGAAAGGATTAGCTCAATGGTAGCGCGCTGGGCTAGGTTCGAATCCAGCATGCTGTCCTTAGATTTTCTCTTCCTGGGAGCCTCTAAAGTTCACTGCCCGGTGATAGAGAGTGTTGTCTGTAGCGGAGGCCGGCAGTGCACTGAGAAGACCCCCCCCGGAGGGCACAATAGATCTTTCAAGTCGCAGTGCAAGAATCCCATATAACAATCTAAGGCTCCTTTTATCAATGTAAAGTTGTTACATTATAAGTATTGATGTATATAAAGTAATTCATGTATATAAAGTAAATTATAAGTATTAATTACAGACGACTCAAACAAAAGTAAACTAAACAAATTTGAAATTTTTTGAAAATATTTCATTTTCGGTTTAATAAAAATTAATTATACACACAAACCATTTTCTAAAAACCACTTTTTCGGACTCAGGGGACCTCAAAACCTGTATTTCTGGTGAAAACTTAATAACATCGCAATACTTCCTGTTATTAGGAGTAAGAGGAAGTAAAAGTAAATGCTTTCTGATTTTGTTTGTGTTGTTTTAGATGTGATATAATAATATCTTCAAGTAAATATGCTGGATTCGCGGATGGTGCTGCAGTGGTGCGGCAAGGCGACACATCAGTGTTGGTGACGGCGGTGGGTCGGCCGAGACAATCTCCCGCCTCCTTCCTACCACTCACCGTCGACTATCGACAGAAAGCTGCGGCCGCAGGTCGAATACCAACTTCGCATCATCGTCGCGACTCTTTACCAAGTGAACAGGAGATTCTAACTTCTCGTGTCATTGATCGATCACTAAGGCCGCTCTTCCTATCTGGCAATTACAATGAAATACAGGTAATCACTTTGTATCTGCTTTGGATTTATTAGATCATACTATATTGATCTGCCAAACTTGTGAGGCCATTGTCTAGCAAAAAACCTATGAAGAGAATACAGAGCGGCCAGTAGTTTGTTATACACAGAACGATAAGCCACATTTATTGCAACAGAGCAGTGTTAAACCAGGTCAATACTGGCAAAAATCAGAGGTGGATGGTTGTTAAACAAAGTATTAGAGGGGCAAAGTTAACTTCCCACACCATGAAAAAATACTTGAGTTTCTGGGTTGAGGACTGCGTCAGTGGTGGTTTGCTAGAAACCGACATTTCGCCTAGATTGCAATGAGCTTCTTCAGGATCATTTCACTTTGAAAGCTAATGGATCAAAGAACTTTGGTTCCTTCCACCGCCATCTTGGCTGTAGGTGGTGGGCGGGGCTTAATTATCCCTTCCTTGCCCACAGTTGGCTGGCCGGTGACGAGGTCTATGTCATCCATCCCACAGCCCTGCTGCCAAAGTTATAACCTTGTTCTGCTTAGGAAAACCATTAAACATTCCACTTGCTTTTTCTCCCCTTTTGCAGGGACAGCCTGTTCGGCTTAAACGGAGTCCATGGTCTTTATTCAGACAGATACGACACGTTCCTAATAATTAGCTTTCAAGGTGAAACGACCCTAAAAAAGCCATTGCAATATGGGCGAAACGTCGAACCACTAACACGGTCTCAACCCGGAACTCAAGTGTTTTTTTTTTATATGAAAATGACCGCGGAAACCTAAAAGATCTTCTCCCACCATGTTAAACGTTACTGGCTGTAGTTGGTGGGGCCTAATTTGATCCTGCCATGTATGTGATTGGTTGTCGAAAATAGTACCAGGGATTTTCTTTAAATTTCGCAAACACACCGCCAATCATATTTGACACGTTTTTCCATGAAAATTGATTTTTTGAGGGTTCTAAATTAAATTTTCCTAAACAGTGCCACTTCGGCGCAGTTTACAGTATATATAGATGTAATATTAAGATCCCCCTTTAAGAGCATTGCTAGAATCGCAGGTTTGAAGAAAATCATTTAACCGGAAGTCAGACTTTACAGAATTGGTTTATTTGTTTTTTTGGAATTTTCTGGAAAACAGCTTCAACGATTTTCTGTAAACTTGGAATGTTTACTGCACAGAAATAAACCTATCATTTTTATTTGTAAAAGTTTTCCGAAAAAAGTTGATTTTAGAGAAAGTCGTTTGAGTGTTTCACACCAGATTTTTTAAAATTTATTTCCTTTAATTTCCAGATTATTTGTAACGTACTTGCCGTGGATGGAATCCATGATCCAGAAGTACTTTGTGTGAATGCCGCCTCAACAGCGTTGGCACTTTCAAATATACCATGGAATGGTCCGATCGGCTGTATTAGACTTGGTTTAATTGAGGATAAGGTGATCGTTGCACCAACTAGACGTGATCTAGCCAATTCTTCATTGAATATGCTAGTGACAGCTGCACCACAAAACCTAGTCATCATGCTGGAAGCTGCAGCTGATAATGTCTTACAGCAGGATTTTCTTAAAGCTATTAAAACTGGAGTAAGTATAGTGTATTGTTAAATACAAAATATTTTATAATAGTTATATTTCATTGATGTCATTCTCCAGGAAGGAGTGCTTTCATTGGGGATACCCACAACGCTATAAAATAGCAAGAAATCTGAAAAGTAAAAAACATATTCGGGAATAGCATGACATGAAGAAGGGAGAGTGTTCTAACAGGCCAAAATCACCACAACCCAGAACATGTCTAGAGACCACTTTTATGAAGTTTGATAGACAAAGGAAAAAATACCGACATTCACTTGGGTTTTGAAGAAATATGGTTCAGGGAACAAGGATGTCTGTGGAAGAGCTTAGGCTATTAACCTTTGAGATTTGATCCGATTTGTTTGGACTGCAGTGGTGAATCTTAGGTGGGTTAGATTAGGGTTTGCTTAGGGTTTGGTTCCTCCCCACAGTCGAATAATAATAATAAGAGGGTTAGAGCCGGGACTGGATTCTTATTCTAGACCTGGGTTGTTGTTATTGTTCTTTAGGTAGCTATGTGGGCCCCAGAGAGGCTTTGTATAGCGTAGAATTTGGTTCCCTTCCTATCTAATGGTAATATTTGCAAGTCTGGTGTTTCCTCAGTTAAGCAAAATCAAGTTTTGCTTGGGGCCACAGTCAGTTGCCAGTCAGTTTCAGATAGCTCTCATTCCTAAAAACCAAAAATCATAATTCCCATCTGTGTACTTATATGCAATACAAAGGACAAATAAATGTTATGTAAAGATTCCATGTCCTTACGCGTTGGTCTAGTGGCTAGCGCACTCGCTTTTCGTGCGAGAATTCAGGGTTCGATTCCCGTGAGGGTAAGTCGGTGTTGACCCAGCATCGTGATGAAAATCGGGAAGCTACAGTTAGTAGCGCCCTGGGTAGCGAAGGCCGGAACCAAACGGCGTGGGATCTGCGGTGTGCTTACCACACTCCTCCCTATTCAAATCGCCGTCTGGCAAGCCTTGGCCCTCCATGGGCTGTTGCGCCGTAGGTTTTTTTTTTAATGATTCCGTGTTTCAAAAAACTTTGTCAATTGAATTGTGATAATTGCAGTAGATTGGATTGGAAAAGAGGTGATAAAAGGCTTATTCCACCGCGAACTTCATGAGGAGGTAGGTCTTTTGTGGATACTGGATAGTTAGAGCAGTCTTCCAGCTTCGTCCTCTTAAGCAAGCGTGGCTTCAAAATTATTTGCTTCCAGTTTAGAAACCTTACACTCGCAGAGAATGTGTATCAGAATTTCTCGCTCAACCTTTCAGAATCGGCACATTGCTGGTGCTTGTGCCTATTCAACTATAGTGCCTCGTACATCCTTTTAACCTTCCGGCTATGGTTAAGTAGGTCCCTAGTGAACTTACACTAGTGTTTCTTAATAAAGAACCTCTGTCCTATTATAGACACTCGTCCTTCATCCAACTTTTGATGAAGCAGGCTTCTTGGTTAGGCCGCTTAAGGGAAACAGAAAGTGTGTGCTGTTTCATACCAGCGCCATTTTCAGTATACTTTACGTTTCTCTATCAATTTTAAATATTTATCTGTCTGTTTGTAGGTGAAAGAATGTCAAAGACTGATACAAGGGATACAGGATGTTGTAAAAGTTAAAGGAAAACAAAAACTAATTAACGAAGTTCCTGAAATAAATGCAGACCTGAAGGTTACTGTATGCAAACTTTGTGAAGACAAATTGCGTACAATATTCACAGATTATAATCATGATAAACTCTCTAGAGATGATGCTGTTAGGGAATTAAGAGCGGAAGTTTTAGAGAAAATTAAAACAGAGTTACCAGAAAATTACGAAGCAGCCAATGAAGTGTTCAACAATGTCACTAGAGAAGTGTTCCGCAACTTAATACTAGACACCAGTATCAGGTATGAGACATCCATCTGTTTGCGTTATTTTCACTCACCGCTGTAACAGCAAGTACTAGGAGCGTGACAAAACTTACAAAACTGGAAATAAATGTTTTGAGGTCCCATGAGTTCGAAAATAATTGTTTTAACATATGGCCTTTATGTGTGAACTATGTGGACAAAATATCTCAAAAACGAAAAATCGCAGGAAGTTCAAATTTGATATTCTGTTTAGTTACTACCACCGCATCAGACACCAAGATTTCGGGCAGAATCCATCAACTGGACCTGTAACTTTGTTGATTGGCTTTTTTCAGTTTTTCGTGATTTCCAAAATGGCTCCAACGGTTGTCTTTAATTCAGTAAACAACGCATTTCTGGTCAACCTGTTTTCTTAAACTCGGAATTTCAACAACATATTTAATTCTAATTAATATTTTTTAGATGATAGAATTGTGTAATAAACTGAAATAGCACTTTAGAGGAAAACCTGTCCCTGCCACTCCCTCAAAAGTCCCGTTAAATGAATTTTCCCGGAGAAATATTCAGATAAAAGTTGTAGCTCTTTGTATGTGTAGTTGATATATAGTTCAATGACAAAGTTGAAAGTTCAAAGGGTGAAACAGCACCGTTTGTACTGTGTCAGCTCGTATGGCTGAGGTTTCGCTTCTTTGGAGAAGAGAAGCTGCCACCTGCCTCTCTCGGGACTAATAAGTCTAATAAAGCAGGCAAGACTCAAGAGGGTGCTCTGATTAAAGGGCTCTTAACCGACCACCTAGGAGCCTCCGCGCATCCCAAAGTTCCGATAAGGAACAGGACCGGAGACGGAACTCCAACTTATAAGTTACTGGGTGCTACAATAGGGGTCGCGGTGGCCTAGGCTGCAGAGCCGACCTCCCATAGAATCTCATCTAGAGCAAAGTACAAATTTGTCTTCTTTTTTTTTTATAATTGTATCAACTGCCGTAAGAGAAAGTGGTGTGAGTGTTTCACACCAGTTTTTTTTTTTGTATGTTAGATGTGATGGCCGATCGTTGACACAGTTGCGAAATATCAGCACCGAGGTAGATCTGTACAAACCACTCCATGGCTCTTCCTTATTCCAAAGAGGTCAGACTCAAGTGCTGTGTACAGTTTCACTGGATTCCTTATCATCTTCATTGCAAATGGATCCAGTTAAAATGTTGACAACGTAAGTGAATATTTTATTTAATTTAAATTAGTCATTCGAATGTTTGCTCTTACTTTCTCTTACTGCTGTAAGAGCAAGTATTGCGATCATGTGAAATTTGGGAAACTGCATTTTTAACGGAAATATGTACATGTTTTTAAGTCTCTTGATTACGAAAAATTTTTTTTTTTTTGTGAATGATATGGGTGTGTGTTAACAGAATATCTCAAAAACGAAAAGTCACACACACACACACACACACAGACCAATTCAGAGGACTCCAAACTGGTGAAAACCCAATTTCGAAAATCTGGTACGGTCGTAACAGTTCTTCTTACTAGGAGTAAGCGAAAGTAAAAAAAAATTTGAAATCCTGGTCTGTATTTGTAAAATTTATTGTGATTATTTTAATTAAGGCGCTTCAATAGGCGATGTCATTGGCGCCTAGAGCCTCCTCAGTGCACTGTCGGCCTGCGAGCAATGTTCACTTGATACAGACAGCATTGCCCATCACGGGTCTGTGGAGCCTCTTGGGTGAGAATGGGCAGCTCTGTTGGATTCGAAGTCGGGACCTCCGGGTCCCAAGTCCATTGCGCTTACAATGAGCTAATGCCGCCCCTCTATTATTATTTTTAAAATATTAAATTATTGTTTACAGAGGTTTGAAAGAGAAAAACTTTTTTGTACACTATGAATTTCCACCTTATGCTGTAAAAGAAATTGGTCGAGTAGGTCCCGTCGTAAGACGGGAAATCGGTCATGGGGCTTTGGCAGAGAAAGGTATAAAGGCTGTAGTTCCTCAGGATTTCCCATTCACTATCAGACTTACATCTGAAGTACTTCAGTCCAATGGTAAACTTAATTTTTTTACTTTTTAAAAATGAGAAACTGTTTCAGAAAAAAGGTTTTAAAAGATGAAGTATGATTACAGGTTCTTCCTCGATGGCCACAGTCTGTGCAGGCAGTATGGCGCTGATGGACGCTGGAGTGCCGCTGAGCAGTCCTGTTGCTGGTGTAGCTATGGGTTTAGTCACCAAATATCAAGGAACTGATACAAAACATATTGAAAACTACAAGTTGCTTACTGATATTCTTGTAAGTAAAACAGTTATATTACTGCAAGGCTTGCGAGAGTGTCAAATTTTCGATGTCGAGTTTTTACCAGAAATCAAAGTTTTGAAAAAGTGGTTTTAGAAATTGGTTTGTGTGTGTTAAGTACCACTAGGCGGCCCAACAATAAGGTTTTGGTCAATATCCAAGTAATAGATTTTAGGGGTGTCCTTGGCGGGTAGTTGGAAGGTCTTTGTTTTTAGTGGGGGTTTCCGGCCGAACTTGTGTCTCAAACAAGCATCTCGCTAGGCTTTCCACTAAATTGCTACAGTAATACAATGGTACGGTTCTGGTTTATATTTAGTAAAAATTCATGACTGCACAAAATATGGCAATTAGAATTATTTCTGACCAGATTTTAAAACTTGCAGGGTATCGAAGATTATATGGGCGACATGGATTTCAAGATAGCTGGTTCAAGAAGAGGCATTACCGCCTTGCAAGCTGACATCAAAGTGCCAGGGCTACCATTGAAAATCATCATGGAAGCTGTACAGGCTGGATGTGATGCAAAATCACAGATTATTGAGATTATGAGTAAAACTATCAACAAATCAAGGTAATATGTGTGTTTGTGTGTATGTGTGTGATTTGGAGCGATTGTTGGAGCGAAGTCCAGGGGGCGGCCCAATTTGCGCCTTTCAGCCACATACGCCTTCAGTAATTGGTGACTACTCACATAGAGACATGCCTGAACTGGGTGCCTTCAGGCACATCTGCCTAATATGTTTTGAGGAACTCTGAATACGAAAAAATAATTTTTCGCCAATGGATGTTTGTGTGTGTGTGTTAACAAAATATCTCGAAAGCAAAAGGCCGTAAGGGACTCAAACTTGATATTCCGTTTAGGCAATACCACTGCATCAGGCATGAATATTTCTGGCAAAATTCATCTACCGGAAGGCGACTTTACTGAACGATTTTTTTTTTCCATGATCTTCTCGAAAGTACCACTTTAGTATAATATATGGTTTTACCACCTACATAATATTAATACACAGAAGTATTTTTGATGTTTTTCATCAAACACTGAAACACTGTTTTTCATTAAACATTGAATGCTTGCTGCCTAGATAGAAATGTATCACTTTTATTTGAAACATTTTTCTGAAAACAATGATTTTAGACGGATATTTAAAATTAAATTTGCACAAGATTTCCCGGTTTTAACATACAGCGCTCCATATAGGCCGCTCGGGTATACAATTAAAATCATCTCCACATTTTGATGGCCATCCTAACTTAATATTGTAGCGTTGCAATTTTAAAGAAAATTTCTTGAATAAATCGTATTAATTAGAGTAAGAGAAAGTCGTGTGAGTGTTTCACACCAGATTTTTTTTTTTTTTTAGAACTGACAAGAAATCATCATGGCCGGTGATTGAAAATATAGATATACCAATTGGCAAGAGAGGCAAGCTGATCGGACTTGGTGGGGTCAACTTGAAGCGATTGTATATCAATACTGGAGTTCAGGTAAACAATAATAATGCCTGAATAACGCTGTAGTTTCCGGGTTGAGACCGCGTCAGTTTTGCCCATGTTGCAATGAGCCTCTTCAGGGTCGTTACACTTTGAAAGCCAATAAGGCAGCAATGTGTTGGTAAGGTGTTTCAAGGTGTAACGACCCTGAAGAGGCTCATTATAACATGGGCGAAACGTCGGTTTTTAGCAAACCAATGACGCGGTTTCAACCCGGAAACTCAAGGGTTATTCATGAAAATATCCGCGGAAACCTAAAAGATAATAATAATGGCTGCTTGTTGCTGCTGCTGTAGGTTCAAGTATTAAGGACTTGTTCAGATTTTTTAAATTCCATTTCCACTATTTCCTCTGACTACAAAAAAAATAATTATTTTTTAGAGAATGGTGTATGTGTAAACAAAATATTTCAAAAACGAAAAGTCACAGGAACCTCAAAAACTTGTTATTCCGTTTAGGTCCTACCACCCGCATCTGACAATAATGAAAAGTTCGTGAAAATCCACCAGCTCTGGAAGAAGACTGTACTAATTACTTTTTTTTCTTCAGTTTTCGCGATTTTTTTTTAACCACACATAAATGCCTATCACTTTTATTTGAAGCGTTTTTCCAGGAACATAGTTTTTTTTTTTTGAGGATCTGGAAGAGTTGGTACGTTAAGCTTTGTTCTGAAGTACTAATCGAGTAGTTTCTACTACTTGTATTAAGGTCGTACCTCCAGGCCAAAAGATTTATCAAAGGTATTAAGCAGGGTGGTTTCGGATTACCTCCTCTCCCTGATTAGGATAAGATTGAGAACTTAATTTGGCGTAGTCACTGGACCCACATGAGTAGCCAGTCATTTTTATAAAATTGGGAGGATATTCAGTCCCATATGTCAGAATTGTGATGATGGAGTTAGGGAAACGGTGTATCACTATTTGTGTCAGTTATGTTTTACTGGTACTAGGTTTCGTACTAGGGCCTCTCATAGGAAAGCCTGGGAGGGTTGGCGTTAAAGGATAATCCTAGGATATTGCAGACAGACCAGTAAACTACTGAGGGAAAGTAATTATTTGGATGAATTGGTGAGAGGATAAAGGCCATGTTGGCTTAGGTCCCATTCCTATAGGCACCCAGGTTGAATAATGATAACTTGTTTAAGGTCAGGAATTAGCCCAGCAGTAGCGTGCTGGACTACCAACGCGGAAGTCCCGGGTTCGAATCCAGCAGTGCTGCTCTTAGATTTTCTTTTCGTAAGAACCTCTACAGCTCACTGCCCGGTGATAGGCAGTGCACTGAGAAGGCTTCAGAAACGCACAATAATCTTTCAGGTCGCAGTGCAATATTTCCTATACCTATCTAATCGAATCTACTACTTTGTATGATGGGGGGGGGGGGTTCTCACATGCCCCCTGGATATCCAACTAAATGAACAACATCAGTCGCCAACCCGGCATTTTTATACTGTGCCGCAAAACTACTTGTATAATATTAAGGTACTTTAGAAGATTACCAGAATTCAAAATCTGAAGAAATTCAGTTAACCGGAAGTGCGACTTTCATAGATTTTCTTTGAACTTGGAATGCTAACTAGAATAGTACTTGTATATTCTGTGAGTATATATTCTACGAGTATATTCTGTGACATTAGATTTGTTCTGTGTTATTGGCGGCGTTTTCTGGACTACAATCTAATCACTTCAAGTACTACCTGCCGTGAGTACTAACCCACATCCCCCCCTACCAACTGGATATTTATGTTAGGGCAATTCGGTAGAAATTTAAATTTTTTAAAATATTTTTAATTTTATAATATTTACATGAGTTCCATTGTTATGCAGGTAAATTATGACGAAGATACAGGATTGTATCAGGTATTCGCACCAAATCAAGCGGCCATGAATGAAGCTAAAGAATTTATTACGAAACTTTTAGAAAATGAAAGAGAACCGGAATTGGAATTTGGTGGCATTTATAATGCTAAAATTGTTGAAGTGAGAGAATCAGGTTTGATGATTACTTTGTATCGTGGTATGAATCCAATTTTGCTGCACAACTCACAGTTGGATCATAGAAAGGTTTGTTAGTTTTGTTTATTTTAATTTATTAAAATTATTTTATTTTTTTCCGTGTCAGTGGTTTGGTATAAACTAAATTTTTTTTTTGTAGTTTATGTAATTTTGTTTAATTATTTATTCACAGGTGAGTGATGCTAGCGTACTTGGATTTCAAGAAGGTCAAGAAATTCTAGTTAAATATTTTGGAAAAGATCCAGTATCTGGCCAAGTGCGGGTGTCCAGAAAGGTTCTGCTAGGTCCTGCAACCAGTGTTACAAAAAATCTTCAGTGATTGTTAGCAGTGTTTAATATAAATGTGGAAGACATACTCACTCAGTGGAAGCGGAAGTGGAAGAATTAAGAGCCGCAAGAAAACTACGAGTATTTGGAGGCCCTTGATGGTCTGGTCACGCCAGGCGGAAGTAAACAAGAGTTTCTTCCATTCATTTTAAATACACTTATATATATATATTTTTTCAATTTATAGGTAATTAAAATTGAAAAAAAATGTCCAAGATTGTCTCAAGACTTGTTTTAATTTTAAAGTTCCTTACTGTTGGTTCAGCGTGGCTCCAATTTCGGTAGTTTTTCTTGTAAACTATTTCAAGTAGACGCAAATTTACATAAACAACTGTTTAGTTTTATAACTTTCTGAAAAAATCTAGTCTGAATACTCACACGACTTTCTCTTACAGTTGTTATATATATGTGTTATATATAAACCGACTAGAGCGCTGATAACATTGCACCAATCTATCATTTAAAATTTAACGCCATAAATTTCACAGGACTATCTAAAATTTTTTTTTTTCGAAACAGTGTTACAAATAAAAGTGATAGGTTTATATCACAATAGTCTAATTATATTACCGCTTGAAAGTTGCATGGAAAACCTTCCCATGGGTTCTGAGTGTTTGGTTCTTGGCCCGGACACCCCTGCACTAGTTCCTTCGGAGGGTCTGTATACCATTTAATGGCATGCTCTCTGATATCTTGCTAGGCCGGAGTCGCTGCTTCACTCCTTCTTGGTACTCAGCTTTGAGGAAAGATTTTTTACCAAAGCACAGCTCTTAATCATACCGTCTCTATGAAGGTCTAGGTAGGGAGGCCGGTAGATAAGGATGGCGACTCCCTAGTACCGCGGCCCCTCACATTTACCATGCCTTCCCTATGAATGCTGAGGAGAGCTCACTTCGCTGCTCTCTCCACCATCTGGTGCAGAGGTGGCAGACGGGGGATAACCTCAGTCCCAACTGAGGGACAAGTCCTCATGGCCCCATGTTCATAGATAAGCATGGAAGTCGTTGCACCCTTTCAAAGAAATTTCTTGTCGACTGCTATCTTGGTCATATCATACCCACGCCACTGCACCATGGGACTCGGAGGGCATCCCCAAGATTTGCCTGTCATCCTCCTACACACCATTATGGTTCCAGTGGCTTTACTGACGATTACCTCAAGAAACGTTCGTATCTGATGCGGTAGAGGGCCAAAACGGAATACACTTGACGCTCCTGCGATTTTTCATTTTTTAAGATATTTTTTTGTAGTACGCACACACACACAAATTAAAAACACGTTTACTTTTTGCGATCTTAGCAGATTTTCTAACTTGAGTTTTCACGGGAAATGCATGTTTTGGAGTCCCATGAATACCAAAAAAAAAAAAAAAAATGTTTTTAGCGAATGGCCTGAATGTGTGTGTGTGTATGTGTTTGTATCTGCGGTAACAGAATAGCACAAAAACTAAAAGTCACAGGAAGCTCAAACATTGTATTCAGTTTCGATTCTACCACCGCATCAGATACGAAGATTTTGGGGCAAAATCCATTGAACGTAAGTACGATTTTAATGACTGTTTTATATTCAGTTTTTTCGTAATTTTTTTTTAGAAAATATCTCAAAATGTCGCATAAAAAATTACACACATCAATGCCTATCACTTTTATTTGAAACATTTTTCCCAGGAAAATTGATTTTTTGGTGGTTTTTGGGAGGGAACAGTAGCGTTATGCTTCCCTCTAAAGTACCACTTCAGTATAATACATGGTTTTACCACCTACATAATATTAATCATTAGAAACATTGATAGAGTTCCAAATTTGGCTGTAATCCCCCCCCCCCCCCAGTTCATAGTTATATGTAGTTGGTTCAGTGTTTTTAGAGCGCTCTATTGGGCCACAATATAATCCTCACGTGTTTACCTGCCAATACTTAGTGGGTTGGTATATGTCATTTTATATATAATTGTATTAACAGGACTAAGTGAAAGGCGAGTGAGTGTTGCACACCAAATTTTTTTCGTACTTAGGGGACCTGTAAACGTATACTCGCGGTGATTACAGCATTAAGAGAAAGTAAGTAAGGTTTACGGGTAAAAAAGAAGGATGAAACCAGAGAAGAAGAAAACTTCGTCACATGTAGATATTGTAACGCCTTTATATAAAAGAATTAACACTCAGCAATAGTTTTTAAGATTATTCTCTTTTTTTTTTTTTGGAACCATAATCTCAAAATTAATAATTTGTTTTTCGTTTTAACATTAAAGATGTTTATTTTATAATTTCCAAAAAAAAAAAAAATGTCTTTATAAACACATAAATATTATAATAATGGTATTTTTCTGTTAAAAGCCTTCAATAATGTCGTACACCTCCAGTGTCGACATAATTACATAGAATAACCACAGAAATATGAATACACATGAGGTAATGTATTTAAAGACTGTGGGACCGCCAAGTTCGCCGCCAATTGGCTCGCACCGCCTGGCCACTATGATCGCCACTGCAATCAGCGCCTCCGAACAGAACAGAGTCACGGAGAATGCAAGGCTGTAACAATAACACAACGTTATAAGAAAAAAGTGAAAAAATACAAAAAAAAATTCATACTTCACTATGCATAAAGAAGACTTACTTTCCCGGCGGTACTAAAAACTGTTGTCCATGGCTAGCGTGGTACAAAGCAGCGATTGACCAGGCGATTCCAATGCCAAGGAAGACATTCACAGCATTACTTCCGGTAACATTGCCCACAGAATTGTCTGCAGTAGAATCCTGTACTGCGGCTACTTTACTTGCAAATGTATCTGCGCAAATAAAATAGAATATAATTGATACATTAGCAGACTGAAATGGATAGATGGGGTGGATGACGATCCCAGGCACTATAGCAGAGAGGCATTTTGTGTCTACCCCTGTGGGGCTAGTATGGGAAACCTCCCCTCTTCATGAAGTTTGGAGCTTTCCTAACCAGCTTTTTTTGCGCTATTATCTCCTCTGCTGCCAGTATGACAAAGATCTCATGGAGAACAACAGTTGCGAGGCCGTTTTCTCTTCCTCCTGACATAGTCCACACAAAAGTTCTGAGCTAATTATTCCCATTTTGTGTAGGTGTTTCTTGATCCTCCCGTGCCAGATTAATCTGGTTCCTGCCTGAGCAGAGGATCTCTTTATTTCGGTGCTTACACTGCTTCTATATCATCATCTCGCTGTGTTTGGCTCCTGGACTTAGTTTCCAGATTATGCCGTGCTCCCTTCGGAGCCAATCTGTGGGAGACGTACGTACAACCTTTGGTTATCCCTAGGACAGGTTGTGGAGCGCAACAATGGAAAATCAGGGAAAGTTGAAGCTTGATATTTCGTTTTAAGTGTTATCAGGGAGCGCCGGGCAATAAGGTTTTAGTCAAAATCGATGTCTACCGGCAATACCACTTTTCTAAATATTTTATTTTTCATTTTGTGCTGACTTGCTCGAAAACGGTTGCCATGATTTCCTGTCTGAATCTCGCTCTTAGAGCAAATGGAAGCTAAAGGAACTTCGTAAGTTGCAGGGAACTGTAATACCCCGAACTTCTTCCGAGCTTCGTGTCTTTTTTTTCATATACTTTTCTTCAGAGTAGAAGGTAAACCATCCCCAGCCGACACTGAGACATCTCCACCTATCTCGGATAAAACCTGTTCTTCTTGGATCGGATGCATTGTTTTCGTTTGTTAGATTTTCTCCGCCGACCGGATAGGACAATCGTCTCCACTTAGTGGAGGTTTAGACCCGGGTCTGGATATTTGTTCTAGACCCGGTTTGTTGTTGTTTTTCTTGGGGTAGCTATATGGTCTCAGTGGGGCTTTGGATAGCCTAGGGTTTGGTCCCTCACCACAGAGAAATAATAATATCAATGGAGGTATTCTACAAAACAAAAGTTTGGAATTAAATTGGCTCAACAAAAAAAAATTGATGTGAGAAAAGATTGGTTCAAATTGTTCAAAATAAGGGTAATACATTGTATAAAAAAAGGGGTAATTTGGTTGAAGAAGGTCCCGGGTTGGAGACTAAGCAGTTCGAATCCAGTCTTTTACCCCTGGATTGGGTGCGATTGTTTTTGCCCAGACACATTTCCTCCGTCGGCTGACTGTGATTATCTCCATCTGTATTCCGCGAGATCCTCCTTAAATTTCTCCAAGAATATTACATTTTCGGTATCTCTGTAAAATTGAGAAAGGCAAAGATTATATATTTGTAATCCCTTGTGGGATCAAGGTCCATTAGATCATTGTAAGCAATATTTGTTAAAATAGATTTCTAGATGATCAAGTCAAAGTTTTTGGATACAATTTTAAAATTGTACAATTTGAAAAAAAATTAACAATAATACTTATAAAATGCACCTGGTAAACTAGTGCCCAAAGCGACTAAGGAAATAGCGGTCACAGCATCCGCCAAGCCAACAGAACAGCCAAACGCTCCGGCAATGTCGCCGATTGTTGCAGTCAGGATTCCAATCCAAATTATAGACACCCAGAAACAAATCCATCCATGGAGATATTCTACAAAAACAAAGTTTTGGATTTAAATTGACACAAAAGAAAAAAAAAAGGGTTAATTTGGTTGATGAGGGATGGGAATCAGTGTTAGCGCACTGGACGTCACGCGGAATCCCGGGATTCGAGTCCAGGCAGTGATGTCTTTAGATTATCTCACCCGAGGAGCTTCTACAGCTCACTGTTCGGTAATGGACAGTGTTGTCTGTAACGAGAGAACACTGTCGGGAAGCCGGCAGTGCACTGAGAAGTTTTCGGGCTTCAATCACCACAGATGTTGATGCGCCTTAAAAGAAAAAAATATTAGCTGAATTAATGCTTGGAATTGATTGAAAATAACTACATACAAAACAATGGTGCAACTCAGGAATGCTGCTGTTTTGCATGGTGATTGCTGTGCGAGTTCAAATTATAGTTTGCAAAATCAATAGTGTGGGAGCCATACCTGTTGGTGGGACGAATGCAAATAGGATCTTCCAGAAGAGAGCTAGGTAGTGTATGCAGTAATCTCCGCACGTCACCTCGCCTTCCTCATCATCTGCAATGTTTACATATGATATATTAAAACAATTATTGCAACAAAAGAAGTCTTAAAGATTGGAAGAGCTATCTTCTTCCAATGTTGTTTTAGTCTGGATATCAGGTCATTTACGAATAAATTCGAGGACTAAGAGAAGGATAAGTTGGCCAAATTAGGCATCTCTCTTCCCTTCATTGGTGCCGAACCTGCTGCTAAGCTTCCAGAAGAGAAAAAACACAAGGGGCCCAGCTTTTTTTTTTTGTAGAGTTTATGAAACAGAGGAAGAAACGCCCATCCTTCTTGTGACAGATTGTTTAGGTTATAAAGAGTTCACAGGACCTGTGGTCAGAACAGGATAGTCTGTGCTATGAGTCGATGCTTCAGGTTCGGGTCTGGATTTCTGTCCTAGACCCGGCTAGATGAAGGTGTTTTTTTTATTATCTGCTCTGATAGCCAGGCTGTGTTGAAGGCACTAAGTTCTTACGTCATTATCTTCAAATTAGTACTAGAATTTCTAGAAAACCAGGGGCGGAGCTTATTATCTTCCAATGATATTCTTCCAAGCTGGATACCAGTTTCTCGGGAAATGAGGAGGTAGGATAGGTTGGCCAAATTAGGCGCCTCTTTCCCCGTCCAGGCATGGACAATCTGACTAGCATGAGCTCTGTGGATTGTCTAACAGTGTAAAAATGGCGATTGGGGGTTCAGGCTAATAGTGAGATGTTGCTGTGTCTTTTCCCCCGGGGTTGTTTGGACTGCAGTGAATCCGTAGGTGGATCATCTGGGTCTGGGTATTTTGTTCTGGCCGTCTCATCGGTTTAGATTTAGTGTCAGATTTGTCCGGTTTTTGAAAATCGCACAATAATTATAATTGCGATCTGCCCAAATAATCATTAAACCCTTATATGTGTATCGTACGCTTTCATGAAATATCGGATTCGACACTCAGTCAAATTCTTTAGTGAAGCATGGGGTGATTTTCTGTATCTTCTTTTGTTAGTAGTGCTCGTTCATTGGTGTGTGACTCAAACGTTTTTATTTCAAAATATATTTTGAAGTTTTTTAACATCAAAATTTAAAATAGCGATAAGGCGAAATTGTACCTTGCGTGGGACGTTACTATACTACATGAAGTCATCGTCTGCTTAAAGTCATTTTACGAGTTAGACGACAAAGAAGACGTCCTCTCGCAAGTTCTGAAAAACAGACAATTCTATGAAATTGGGAGTCGCAGAAACGAAGGAAATAAAAGTTGAGGACCTGAAGGCATTCAGGGAGATACAGCTCTACGAGAGCCAAACATCTCTTTACGTTCCATTATAGCACCACAGAATTATTGTCATCCTACTCTGAGAGGATTTGTAATGCGTAGGGCTTGATTCTTTCACACAGACTAATTAATAATAATCATTTTTTTTTTAAGTGGGCCGCTGCAAGACCCGAATTTTCATTTATAAATACCTGATTTAGCGCGTATCGCTTCACAGAACTGTTCCCGCCATGACGTGGTGCCGACGATAAATGGCGAGGCTTTAGTTTCTACTAGCATGTCTACTGTGTCCTAAGATATAAAAAATAATATTAAATAAATAAATCAATTTATTGAGTTGCTGGAAAAATAACTGCCATAAAACTAAAGAGAGCGCACAACATTTTCAGCTTCCCCAAAATCGAGAATGTATAGAATGCACCAAAACCCAGACTGAGTGCACAATATATACAGCAGAGGCATCCCCACGCCTGCTCGTTCGTATACTCCACTACTAGTTAGCAGAAAGAAATTCTCTCATTCCCTTCTCACCTACTACAAGGTTTGCATTTTCCTCCACTCAACCTATTCTCGCCGTATATATATATATCTATCAACTTTGTGAGTTGAGGAGGACCAATTCGACCGTTCAAAAGGAAAGACATGAGTCCTTGAACCAAGAAGAAAAGTAGAACCTTGAATTCCAAACATTCTCGGATGTTTATGGTAAGGTCAATCATACCGTACAACAAGGGAGTGGGGTTGAGGTTTCTAAACTTAGTAGTGGTGATGGGAGGAAGGAATGGGCAGGACCAATCACGCCTGTTCAGCAGAAAAACTAAGAAGGGAAAGTCACACTCGGCAGAGCTAAACACACAGCCCCATTGGGAGGGAGGTTGAAGTTTCTAATCCTAGTAGTGAGGGCAACAGGAGGGAATCACGCAGTTTCTCTCGAACAACAAGGCGTCTGACAAGGAGAGAAGTTAGGATTTCTAATGTCCGTACTTGTACCCCAATACTAGGACTTCCTTCCTATCAGATCTTGTGTTCGGCTCTGCCGCCTTTTGATTTTCCCTTCCTAGTTTTCCTGATGATGAGACGTGATTGGTCCTGCCCATTTCATCCTCCTTTCTCTAATACTAGGTTTAGAAAACCCAACCTCTCCCTCGTCGAACGGTATGATTGACCCTATTATCTTTTCTCTCGAACGGCCAGATTAGTCATCCCATTTCTCCTTTTCCTCACCCAAGGTTTAGAAAAATCAACTTTCCCCATATCGGGCGGTTGTGATTGGCCCTGGTGTCTTTCTCTTACATGTGTTCCTCTCCAACGGACTTGATTGATCCAGCCTCTTCCCCTTCCTATTCTCCCAACCACTAGGATTAGACATCCCTCTCCAACGAGAAAAATGGGAAAGTGTTTGGGTAGATTAGTAACTTGGTTTGTTTGAGTGTAATTTATGGATTAGGATTTTAGGATTAGTTAGTTACATTAGGTAGCGCAAGCTTTACAACTTCCCTTGCAAGGATTATAATTAAAATCAAGGAAATTATGACAGTTGTGATTGGTCCTGCTGCCTTTCCCTTCCATATGATGAACTGAAGTGACTGGACCTACCTGCATTCCATACATAACCCCTGGTGCATAATAATGGCGGCCATGTTGTTTTTATAAACGGCAATTATTTTTGCACTAACTCCACATTATATTTATTTATTTTGTATAAATCCAAATTAAAGTTAGTCTAGAGTTACTTAGAAATATAAAAGAGAACCTTGAATTCCAAACTTTCTCGGATGTTTATGGTAAGGACGGAAATTTCTCCGAGGCAGGGCATACCTTCCAGCGCCACCTTCTCAGCTGTTGGACTGATGTTACCTTTGAAAGATGTCCTCAGAGGATTTGTACCTACCAGCATTGTAAACAGATTGTTTAACAGCAGTTAAATTGATACACAGCATTCATTAATTATAGCTAAGCAACTTAAAGCTTGATATTCCATTTAATTAAGTACATACTATCAAAGCATCTGAAGGTTTCGAGCAAAATAGATGACCCGGATATGCGACTTTACTGATTTTTATTTATTTATTTTTTTCAGTTTTTCGCAATTTTCTCGAAATTATCATATACTCTCGAACGATTTTCTTTAATGCTTTATATACCGTCGACATACCTAAATACCTATCAATTTTATTTGAAACATTTTTCCAGCAAAATTGTTGTTTTAGGAGGCACTGAGGGAACAGTAATGTTAAGCTTTCCTTCAGCTGGAGTTCATCCTAATTCTTCGAAAACTGAAAAAAAGTGTTCAGTAAAAACGCACTCCCGGTTTACTAATTTTCTTGTAACTCGGAATTTTGGCCATCTGTTTATTTCTAATTAATTTTGTTTGGATGGTAGAAGTGTATAATCAACTATGATAGCACTTTAGAAGGAAAACGAAACCCCATCCCTGCCCCAAAAACCCATGACTATCCAGAGAAATATTTCAAAAAAACGCTGTAGCGCTGTATGTGTGTAGCTCACACTTATTTTAAAGAAAATCGTTGGCACTGTTTTTAGAGAAAATACGAGAAAACTGAAAAATACATTTCAGTAAAAACACAATTCCGGTCAATCCGCATTTTTTCAAACACAGAATTTCAACAACATATTTAATTCTAATTAATATTATTTAGATGATAGAATTGTTTAATAAACTGAAATAACACTTTAGTGTACAACCTAACCCCTCCCCTCCCCCCAAAAGTGCCCTTAAATAAATTTTCCCAAAGAAATGTTTTAAATAAAATTTGTGGATCTTTGTATGTAGTTGATATATGAAGTTTGAAAAAAAATCTTTGGAGCCTTTTTTTTTTTTGAGAAAAGCGCAAAGTGAAAAAAAAATTCAGAAAGTGGTACTTCCGGTTGAGGAATTTTAACAGCTAACTTGCTGTCAGATCCCATGGTGATACCTAAACGGAATATCAAGTTTGAACTTTCTACGATTTTTCGTTTTTGAGCTGTGCTGTTCACATACACACACACATACATAGACCATTTTCTAAAACTCCCTTTTTTGTACTCACCAGACCTTAAAACAAGGATATTTCCGGTGAAAACACGATATCGAAAGACGATTACAATACTTACTTCCGCTTACTAGGTGTAAAAAAACCAATAACCATCTTCTGAACTAAACTTAAGTAAAAATTCCGAGTTTCAAATAAATGTGTTTAAAAAAAAATTGTAGTAAGTGAATGTCGATGTATGAAAATTACGTATTCTGACGAAGGGATGCAAATCCGAAAACGGTCAAGAACATCAGAAATATGCATGCTACGAATGGATAAAATACGTATCAGATGACAGGTTTTTATATCTGTGTAGTTGGTATTCCAAGTTTAAATGAAAATCGTGCACCTAGTCGTTTTCTAGAAAAATAGCTAAAAAACATACTGTAAAGTCGGAATTCGGTTAACCTATTTTTTTCAAATTAGGAATTCTACCAATGCTTCTGATGTATTAATATTATTATTTAGCTGATAGAACCATACACTGTACTGAAGTGGTACTTAATGGTAAGCGATTATTATTATTATTCAAGGAAGGGGAGGGCAAAACCCTACGCTATCCAAAGCCTCCCTCGGCCCATATAGCTACCCCTAAAGAATAACAACTACTGGGTCTGGAACAAAAGTCCAGTCCCAGGTTTTACCCATCTAAGTTTTACCACAGACCGAACCAATCGGACCAAAACCTTAAAAGGACATAGCTTAAGATCCTCTACCGATATCCTATTCCGGCCGAAGGTCCTAAACCTAATCTGCTCACAGCCCAAACACTCCGTCATCAGATGCATGGGTGTTTTCTCCTCCGTCTCACAAACTCTACAAAAGAGGTCAGGCATGAGTCGCATTGTATAGAGATGTCTCCTTAAACCACAATGCCCAGTGAGGAATCCAACCAGCTGCCTGAGGGAGGCCCGTGAAAGACATCGGACCCCGCTACTCAAAGCTCTGTCCGGACCCCCAATGAGCATTTTAGTCTGCCGACAACCCACTGCACTCATCCGTAAGGATGAGTGCTGTGAGGTCATCCATGTCTGAAAGCCTGATAAACATGTGCCAGAAGACACACCAACAGCAGGCTCTGGACCAATGAAAGGGAGAGAGGCACCTAATTTGGCAAACCTATCCACCTCCTCATTCCCAAAGATTCCCATATGACCTGGAACCCAGGCCATCCTTCAGTGAAGAAAGATCTTCCAGTCTTTTAGAACATTCCAACACCAATCTGAAAGTGAAGACACATGAACTAAGCGCCTTCAACGCAGCCTGGCTGTCCGAGCAGATACAAACACCTTTTAAATTAGTGTTACGCACCCTCTCATCCAAAATACAGCAAAGAATTGCATAAACCTCAGCCTGGAAAACGGTGGCCCACTCACCAAGAGGCGCTACCAAATGATCTCCCGTCTCAAAATAGACGGCAGCCCCAGACCTACCATCCATCCTGGAACCGTCCGTGTAGCATCGGAGATAATTCTCAGGAATCACCCCAGACGGACCCAGGGTTAACCAATCTTCCCTAGAAGGCAACCTAACCCTGTAGGAATGACCAAAGACAAAAGTCTTCAACATCCTATCAGAAGGGAAACCTGTAATGGGAATCCTTAAAAGCATCTCGCATCTCGGAGTAAGCGGTAACGCTACTTCTCCCTCAGAACCCCTCCAAAAAAAAATCCCGGGCAAATGTTTTCAAAATAAAAGTGATAAATGAAAACATTATTGGAACCGTTTTTTAAGAAAACTGCAAAAAACTAAAGGAGAAACCATTCAGTAATTGCACTTCCGGGTTTATGAGTTTTGTCCAAATCCTTTGTGTCCGGATGTTAGTATACTTGTTTGAGATTACTACGATATTTTTCCCACACATACCGATTCATTCGTTAAAACAATTTCCTGTGTAAAACTTGAAATACGGAAATTTCGACAGGTACGCTGTATTGTGTCTTACAGCAGTACGGAGATCATGGAAACTGTGCCTGTTTATGAAATGTTCAACGCAGATTATTGAACAAAACTACAAAAAAAAATCGCTTTAAATTTATTTAATATTTAACAATTTTTGTTGACTGCCATTCTAAATCTAAATGAAACTACCTCAACTTACTTACTAAGCTCCAATGTTGGCTTGCCCAGGGTAACAGTTAAATTCACGTTCCTTTCATAGCAGTTTTCTGAAATTATCCTCAGTGGAATGGCCTTTCTGAAACAAATTTATCACTATAGTGCCCAAAATTTAAATCATAATACAAAAAACAATTAAAAAAATTGCGAAATCTGTGTGGAAGATCTTAATTACAGGTTTATGCCGAAATTTTCTGAACATAGCTACGAACGAATTTACATAAGCGTAAATAACGCTGAGATTTTACGCAATAGTTGGGATTGGATAACATCTTGGGTAGATATGGTTGTGATTTCCTGTTTGGGTAAAGTTATACTAAGATTATCAAACAGCTGTGGGGATAAGGTAAACATCTAACTTACATAAACACTGATAATTATTCACACAACTGGTTGGATAGGATAATTACTAAACGATGTCAATCAAAAAGGTCTCAGTTAACAAAGAGCAGATAATTATTAACATAATTTAATCTCAAATAATCCAAGATAGTAACTATGATTCCCCCCGCCGAAAGTCCCCTTAAATGACTTTTACCTGAAGAAATGTTACAAATAAACAGTTGTAGCTCTTTGTATGTGTAGTTCACGGGCCTAGTTTAAAGAAAATCTATAGTTATGGTTGGTCTGCATAGCTGAAAAGCATCAGAGATATTTTCCGTGACAGCCTGCTTCTTTTTGTGGTCATCGACCGCAACTACACATACAAAGAGCTACAACTTTTATTTGAAACATTTCTCCGGGAAAATTCATTTAAGGGCAGTTTTGGGGGAGGGGTAGGGTTTGGTTTTCTTCTAAAGTGCTGTTTCAGTTTATTATACAATTCTATCATCTAAATAATATTAATTAGAATTAAATATACTGTTGAAATTCCGAGTTTGAAAAAAATCGGATGACCGGAAGTGCGTTTTTACTGAGAGGTATTTTTCACTTTTTCTGGTATTTTCTCGAAAACGGTTCCAACGATTTTCTTTAAAGTAAGTATATACATATAAAGAGCTACAACTTTTATTTGTAACATTTCTCTTGTTAATGTCATTTAAGTGGGTTTTTTGGAGGAGGGGTGGGGTTGTTTTTCTGTATAGTGCTATCATAGCTGATTATACAATTCTACCATCCAAACAAAACTAATTAGAAATAAATAGATAGCCAAAATTCCGAGTTTCAAGAAATTAATAAACTGAAAGTGCGCTTTTAACTGAACAGTTTTTCAGTTTTCGACGAATTTCATAAAATTGTGGTATACTAACTTTAAAATTTGTCAATTTCAATTTTGAAAACTCGAGTAAGAGGAAGGTGTGTGAGTGTTTCACACCAGATTTTTTTGAAATATGATATCCCACAGACACAGATAGAACCATAGATCAATTGCTAAAAACCACTTTTTTTGGACTCAGGGTACCTCAAAACGGATATATCCGTTAAAAACACGATACGGAAAATTTGCCACGATTACAATACTGCCTCCTAAACAGCAGATGCAGAAAGTAATTTTAGAAATAACCAGTCTGATTGTGTTAATTGCAGCACAATCAAAACAAATAGATAAGCTACATGGCGAGTTGTACGTTTGTTAATAAGAACATAATCTTTGACAATAGAATAGCACACATCCTGAATTGTGTGGCATTTGTAGAGGAAGACATGAAAATTAAATAGTAACTACAATTGACAACATTTTATTTTGTATTTTTGTTTTGCCTGTCTGTGCACATTACAGACATTACAGTGGTGAGTTGAGACCATGTCCGACATTATACACTAAAGGTACTTATCTAGTATTTAAAAATAACAGCCTGCTCGTAGGTGGGTAGCTGTTACGTTTCTATTCTGTTATTACCCCGCCATTTCTTAACAGTCTTCTGTTTTATAACAAGTTTGTTTATACAAGTCCAGTGTCAACATTTTGCCAACTAGCTACGAATGTTTTATGTCCCACTGTATGTGTGTGTGTGTGTTTCTTAAAAAATAGTTGTAAAAATACAATTTCTTTCGAATATTACATTTTTTTTATACTTTCTATTATATCGTAGGAGGAAGTATCGCGATCGTGCCAGGATTTTTTCGAATTATTCAGTCATCAACGGAAATATATGTTTTGTGGGTCAATTTGGTGTGAAACACTCACACCACTTTCTCTTACTCCTCTCAATACACTTGCATATAAAATGACAAATGCTCTTTTAAATTTTAAATTTTGCTCATATGACGTAACATAACTACCCAGGTGGTGGGGGGGGACAAGTGCCACCCTATCAACAGAGGCAGGTACAGAGTGATTACATTGTAAAGAGCGCCAATAATAAACAAAACACATTTTTGAATTTTAACGTCTCGGAGATTCCCTCAGAACCACCTACAAACAATTTATTTTTTTATTATTTTAGAAAAGTGTTTCAAATAAAAGTGATACATTTCTTATCCATGTAGATGTAGATTGTTGTAGGGGATTATTGTACTGCGACCTGAAAGATCTATTGTGACACCCCGCAGCCTTCTCAGTGCACTGCCGCCTCCAAGCAGTGTTCTCTAGCTACAGACAACGCTGTCATCACCGTACAGTGAATCGTAGAGACTCCTACGAAGAGTAAATCTAAGGGCAGCATGCTGGATTCGAACCCAGAACTTCCGCGTTGCTAGTCCAGCGTGCTACCACTGAGCTAATCCCTTCCTTCTCCCTTGGCTTACTCCAATTAACTAGGGACGGAGACTCCAGTTTGTGTACTGTGAAGTGTAAAGTGTATCTAGTTTAAGTGAATTGTGTACTGTTCTGACGAAGTGTATGGAGTACTGAGCTGTGGTAACTGAGCTACTCCCCAAATAACTGCATGTAACAGATACCCTTTGCGGGCAATCTTATCCATGTAGCAAACATTCCCAAGTTTAAAGAATATCGTTGGAGCCGTTTTCGAGAAAATCACTGAAAAACTGAAGAAAAAAAAAACCATTCATTTAAAATTGAATTTCCGGTTGATGGATTTTGCCGGAAATTTTTGTGGCTGATGCCGGTGGTAGTGAGTGCCTAAGTGGAATACCAAGTTTTGCGTTTTTCAGAGCCTTTTCGTTTTTGAGATATTGTGGATACCTCGAAACTTAGGAAACCATGAAACTTGTATTTGAGGTGAAAACACAGTTTCAAAAATTACTTAGTTTCAAAACATTACTTCCTCTTACTAATCAGTAAAAGAAAATAAAAAAAAAATCTGGTGTGAAACACTCACACGACATGCTCTTACTACTTTTAATATAAAGTTCCTTTCAAGATTGCAATGTTTATAAACTTTTAGTTGGGATGCCCATAAAAACGTCGTGGGGCTTATACATATATACCTCAGTGGACACTACGGGCACCCTTTATCTCATGACCATTTAGCGGCAGTGTGAATTTACCTAAACTGGCCCCCAAAACGATCGTGAAATCAATTTTTTACTTTCTCTTACTCCTAGTAACAGGAAGTATTCTAATCGTGTCAGATTTTCGATGTAGAGTTTTCAGCGGAAATATCCGTTTTGAGGTCCCCTGAGGTCCTGAGTGTTTGTGTGTGTGTATGTGGGCAGCATAGCTCAAAAACGAAAAACCGTAGAAAGTTGAAACTTGATATTCCGATTAGTTATCACCACGGGATCTGACAGTACGTTATCTGTCAAAATTCCTCAACCGGAAGTACAATTTTAATAGTTTTTTTTTTTACTTTTTTGCGTTATTCTCAAAAATGGCTCCGACGGTTTTCTTCAAACTTGGTATATCAACTACATATACAAAGAACTACAACTTTTATTTGAAATGTTTCTCTGGGAAAATTCATTTAAGGGCAGTTATGGGGGAAGGGTGGGGTTAGGTTTTCATCTAAAGTGCTATTTTAGTTTATTAGATAATTCTGTCATCTAAATAATGTTAATTAGAATTGAATATGTTGTTGAAATTCGGAGTTTGAAAAAAATCGGATACCCGGAAGTGCATTTACTTTACCACTTTACTAAATGATTTTTTCACTTTTTCGTGATTTTCTTAGAAATGGCTCCGACGATTTTCTTGAAACTTTGTATATAAACTAAACACACAAAGACCTACAACTTTTATTTTAAACATTTCTCTGGGAAAATTCATTTAAGGGCACTTTTAGGGGAGGGGTGGGATTATATTTTTCTATTAAGTGCTATCATAGTTGATCATAGTTCAATTCTATCATCCAAACAAAATTAATTAGAAATAAATAGATGGCCAAAATCCCTAGTTTCAAGAAAATTAGTAAACCGGAAGTGCGCTTTTAACTGGACAGTTTTTTTCAGTTTTCGACGAATTTCATTAAATTTGGTTCACAACTATAAAATAAGTCAATTATAATTTTGAGAACTAGAGTAAGAGAAAGTTGTCTGAGTGTTTCACACCAGCTTTTTTTTTTTTTTTTCCAAAAATGTTTCAAATAAAAGTGATACGTTTCTATCTATGCAGCAAGAATTCCCCAAGTTTAAAGAAAACGTTGTAACCGTTTTCGAGAAAATTACAAAAAAAAAAACTCAAAAACCAATTCTGTAAATTGGCGCTTCCGTTTTAACCGATTTTTTTTTCAAATTTGGAATGCTATCAATGCTTCTAATGTGTATTATATTATGAAGGTGGTAAACCAGATATTATACTGAAGTGGTACTTTAGAGGGGCATATAATGCTACTGCCCCCCCCCCCCACAACCCCACAACCCCCGAAAAATCAGTTTTCTCAGAAAAATGTTTTCAAATAAAAGTAATAGCATTTTGTGTGTAATAGTATACGAAGTTTAAAGAAAATCGTTGAAGCTATTTTCGAAAAAAGTCAGTAAAAACTGAAATAAAAAATAGCAGTAAAGTCGTCGCACTTCCGGTTGTTGGATTTTGCCGGAAATCTTCGTGCCAAACGGACGGTGGTAGTACCAAACGTACACGCGTGTGTGTGAAACACTCACACAACTTTCTCTTACTGCAGTTTTACACAGATTTCAGTGACAAATTTATCTTTAAATTTATCATTTTTCACTCAATGTTTGCTTTTCATCAATTTTATAACAATTAAACGTCTCTGTATTCATAATTAATGTAATCGCTGTTAATAGTTAATCCATCAGTGTGGTTATGGATAAAATCGTAGTAAACTAAAATAACTTCCGTTAAAGACGCACTTCTGGTCAACCGATTTTCTTCAAACTCAGAATTTTGACAACATATTTAATTCTAATTAATATTTTTTTAGATGATAAAAATTATATAATAAATTGAAATAGCAGTTTAGAGGAAACCATAATCCCGTCACTCCCTCAAATACCACCTTAAGTGAATTTTCCCAGAAAAATGTTTCAAATAAAAGTTGTAGCTCCTTTATATGTGTGGTTCACATACTTAGTTAAAAGAAAATCTGTTGGAGCCGTTTTAGAGAAAGTAGCAGAAAACTGAAAAATACTTTACAGTAAAAAACGCACTTCCGGCTATCCGATATTATTCAAACTCGGAATTATAACAACATATTCAATTCTAATTAATATTATTTAGATGATAGAATTGTGTAATAAACTGAAATAGCACTTTACTAGGAAACCATAACCCCTCCCCTCCCCCAAAAGTGGCTTTAAATGGATTTTCCTGGAGAAATATTTCAAATAAAAGTTGTAGCTCTTTGTATGTATAGTTGATGGACCAAGTTTGAAGAAAATCGTTGGAGCCAAGCCTAGAAAAAATTGTAAAAAATCGATTGATCATTAATGTGATACTTTTGGTCGACCGATTTTAACTAATACCTTAATGCGTTCCCTAGTTGG
Source organism: Triatoma infestans (assembly GCA_011037195.1). Classification (NCBI taxonomy): domain Eukaryota; kingdom Metazoa; phylum Arthropoda; class Insecta; order Hemiptera; family Reduviidae; genus Triatoma; species Triatoma infestans. The sequence continues at coordinate 29,103 of JAAEAF010005554.1, forward strand.
GAAACCTAACACGTAAACGAATATCAAGTTTCAGCTTTCGACGATTTTTTCTGTTTCTGAGTTATGCTCACAACACACACATACACATAAAAGATCAATTTCTAAAATGACACTAACACATAGATGTATGAATGTTCCATCGTGTATATATATCTTTTATTTATAATTTTTTGACAATAATTTATTTATGTGTTTATGTTAGTTGGTGGAGTGTTGGGCAGATGTCTGTGACAGTGCCCACTACTGCAAATTAAGCCTGAACTCATTTCTATGACTTCTAAGTCGCAAACAATCCTCTTTAAAGTAATAAAAAATAGACTCTTGAGCAAAATTAGACCCCGTAAAAATAAATACACATTTCTGCAAAGCTTTCAAATTAGAAGACGTACCCTCCTAATATCTTATTGGTCGAAATAAACTTGATAACGAAATAAATCAACTGAGATTATTATGGCAAATAGTGTAATCGATTTTTAATTTATTATATTTGCTATTTTTTCGTACCTCAAATAATCGCTGAGCAACGGTAGGCATGGTCAATAACAAAGGGCTTTATATGCCTCCCATTTTTTTCTGGCGAGGATTTATTTATTAACATCTATGGTTATTAGCGTTAGGAGTGTACTCAATACACTGCTGGCAACCGAACAGTGTTCTCTCGTTACAGATAAAACTGTCCAACATCGGACAGTGAGCCTTCTAGGAAGAGAAAATTTAAGGGCAGCACTGCTGGGCTCAAACCCGGGACCACCACGTTGCTACTCCAGCGCGCTACCACTTAGCTAATCCCTTCCCTCGAAGAATGGTGAGAGCAGAGAAGTGAATTTTCCTACTGCCAGTGCCGGAATGAGCGTCTACAACTCCCCTTACATACGACTGATTTCCCGAAGAAATCCTAAAATCATTGAATCTTTTTCTTCAAAGGAGGTGTACACTGGAGTATCCTCAGACTTCCCACAGAACCTTTCCCCCAGTCCAGGCTGCCCAGACTAGACTTAGCTTGAGTCAGTAGCACTGGGTAGGTTCAAAAGCGATGCTCCCTTGGATTACACCTAATGTCTGACTTCTACCTGAAGGGACAGGTCAAATGCGGAGCCCCTCCACGCCAACAAGTCCTGGCATCTAGGGTAACTTTAATGTATATCTTATCACCTACATAAATTGAGCGAAATTGAGTTCCAGAATGCACACTAACTGGTCTGTTTTTGGCAATATCTCCCGTAGCAGTAGTCCGATCAAAATTTACCAAAAAACATAAATTCTAGCAAACATAATTCTCTACAATTTCACTCTGCAGCATTTTGATCATAGAACTAATGTTAACCAAGATATGAGTGATACTGTGTTCAAGAATCCCTACTAACTGGTCTGTTTTTGGCAATATCTCCCTTAGCAGTAATATTAAAACTCCTATCAAAATTTAACACAAACTTAAATTGTAGCAAATGTAATTCTCTACAATTTCACTCTGCAGCATTTTGGTCATTGCACCATTATTACCCAAGATATGAGTGATACTGTGTTCAAGAATCCCTACTAACTGGTCTGTTTTTGGCAATATCTCCCTTAGCAGTAATATTAAAACTCCTATCAAAATTTAACACAAACTTAAATTGTAGCAAATGTAATTCTCTACAATTTCTCTTTGCAGCATTTTGGTCATTGCACCATTATAACCCAAGATATGAGTGATACTGTGTTCAAGAATCCCTACTAACTGGTCTGTTTTTGGCAATATCTCTCGTAGCAGTAATATTAAAACTCCTATCAAAATTTAACACTAAACATAAATTGTAGCAAATTTAATTCTCTACAATTTTACTCTGCTCCATTTTGCTCACAGCACCAATATTAACCAAGATATGAGTGATACTGTGTTCAAGAATCCCTACTAACTGGTCTGTTTTTGGCAATATCTCTCTTATCAGTAGTCCGATCAAAATTTAACACAGTATATAAATTGTAGCCAATTTAATTCTCTACAATTTCACTCTGCAGCATTTTGGCCATAGCACCAATATTAACCAAGATATGAGCGAAATTCTGTTCAAAAATTCATATGCTAAATAGTCTATTTATAGCAATATCTCCCTTAGCAGTAATCCTATCAAAATTTACCACAGAACATAAATTGTAGCAAATTTAATTCTCTACAATTTCACTCTGCAGCTATTTGGTGATAGGCTACCTAATCCTCAGTTTTGGGTAGCAATCTTATGCAATGTAAATTGCTGGCAGATACACGTTGGCCAGGTCATGTGTTTTTTTAAATCCAAAAGCTTAAATACGTAATATTTATAATTGCGAAGGCTGGAAATGGGGTGTCATTGTGTAAGTCACAGATAGCGCAAGATTCCAATGCTATGTATTAGATTCTACGTTAATTCATTTTTTCTAATATTTTAATTATTAAGTATAATCCTTTTAATTTTTTTTCTTATTTAAATTAAAATTAATATATTAAAGCAAGAAAATTTTGCAAAAAATTGCATGGGCCAATTTTCTTTACAGCAAGATATCCATGCGAAGAATTAAACCATGTCAGCGCTTACATTGTTATCATGGTTCTGTGAAATTTCCAGACTTTATTGCTTTTTAAATTCAAATACTAGTAGGATAAAAATGAGTCGTCTGGCTCAATCACATAATTGCTTCGTGATAACCAATAAAAAAAAAAACACAAACATACTAGTAAAGTTCCCCCACCCGTTGTTAATATCCTCTATTACCAGGTTTGACCATACAAAAGAGGTTTACAGAAGTGGTGCGCAGCAATTAAAAAACAAAAACTTGAGTATCTATCCAGCCAGAAATCGATCCTGTGTCCTTCCCATCACAAAAATCGCCCCAGATTGTAAGATTTCTTTCTCATTAGTAACATGTTTGGAGGGTTCGCTGAGTTCGAAAATTGTGGTAGGATAAAACCACAAATAAAATAATTTTGATAGGACTACTTGGTAAGGGAGATCTTGCCAAAAAACAGACCAGTTAGTAGGGATTCTTGAACCCAATTTCGCTCATATCTTGATTAATATTGGTGCTATGGCCAAAATGGTGTAGAGTGAAATTGTAGAGAATTAAATTTGCTACAATTTATGTTTTGTATTAAATTTTGATACGGCTACGGGTAAGCGAGATATTGCCAAAAACACACCAGTTAGTAGGGATTCTTGAACAGAATTTCGCTCATATCTTGGTTAATATTGGTGCTATGGCCAAAATGGTGTAGAGTGAAATTGTAGAGAATTAAATTTGCTACAATTTATGTTTTGTATTAAATTTTGATACGGCTACGGGTAAGCGAGATATTGCCAAAAACACACCAGTTAGTAGGGATTCTTGAACAGAATTTCGCTCATATCTTGGTTAATATTGGTGCTATGGCCAAAATGGTCTAGAGTGAAATTGTAGAGAATTAAATCTGCTACACTTTATGTTTTATATTAAATTTTGATACGACTACGGCTAAGGGAGATATTGCCAAAAACATACCAGTTAGTAGGGATTCTTGAACACAGTATCACTCATATCTTGGTTAATATTGGTGCTATGGGCAAAATGGAGCGGAGTGAAATTGTAGACAATTAAATTTACTACAATTTATGTTCTGTGTTAAATTTTGATAGGACTAGTGCTAAGGGAGATATTGCTACAAATAGACTATTTAGCATATGAATTTTTCAACAGAATTTCTCTCAAATCTTGGTCAATATTGGTGCTATGACCAAAATGGTGTAGAGTAAAATTGTAGAGAATTAAATTTTTTACAATTTACGTTTATTACAATTTCTTAGCTAAATTAATTATATTAATAAAACATATTTTAAGCAGGTAGAAATAAAAGTCTTTTAAAAAATCTAAGAAATTGTATGAGAATTAGAAGTACATATGTACGATTAGAAGGTGGAAATGTTTACATCTCGTAACTCTGACCATTTCCTTAAAATCTGTCTATAAATTGCTGTAAGATGTTGCCGAGGTATAAAAATAGCTGAAACCTTGAGAATCAGTCATTTCAGGAGGTCAGGAGCGAATTCCATTTGTATTAACTACTTAAATATGACCAGTTAATCATCACAAATCTGTGTCTACTTCTTATGAGATATGTGTGTGCTTCTCTCTTAATTTCCGCACGCCTGTCTGCTGGCAACAATTACATCACTTTTATTTTATCTTATTACAGCTCTAAGTGCAAGGATTATGACCGTATCCAATTTTTCCTGCGTTTCCTCAGTCAGTAAAAATAAATAAATAAATAAATAAATAAAAATCTGGTGTGAAACACTCATCCGACTTTCTCTCACACTAATTAATACAATTTAATCAAGAAATTTTCTTTAAAATTGCAACGTTTACAATGTTTAGTCAGGCTGGCCATCAACATGCCAGCGATCCCCAATAACCCCTCAAAAATAATTTTTTTTTGTTTTTTAGAAAAATGTTTCAAATAAAAATGATACGTTTCTATCATTCACCATCTATTGGACCTAAACGGGATTCCAAGTTTGGGCTTCTTGGGACTTTTGATTTTTGAGGTTTTCTGTTAAAAAAAAAAAAAGCTGAGAAAACATTTTTTCGAATTCAGGGAACCCAAAACATGTATTTCCGGTGAATACTCAATTTTCTCAAACTTACACTGTCGCGCAATCCTTGCTGCTATAAGGGATGGGGAAAGTAAAAAGGTTATTATTCACAAAGGTTTGTGTGTGTGTGTGTGGAGACGATATTTTCCGAAGATAATATTTTTTTAAATAAATTTTGAAGGTGTAAATCGATAGGCTGGCTGCGGGCGAGGGTCCCCCTTACAAGTCCTTTGAACTATGCGATATAAACCTGCTTGTACCATGACCCCGATATTCCCCACTCTAATCCATTAGTCTTTTAATTGACAAATTTTCTTTCATACATAGACATTTTACTAAACGTATGCTTGCCCTAAAGTATACAACATTCTGGGCAACCGTATATTTTACTTAGTGTTTCTTACACTATAGCTCCTCAAGAAATCTTGAAAAATGCCAAGTCCCTCCAACAATAGCAACACTTTTAAATCCACTCCAGGATGTCATGCGGTATTGGGGCCAGCATAAATAGGGTGAAGCCAGAAGGAGGCACATTGAGTGACCTCCTTGGCAACTACTCTACAGTATTCCAGGACGAAATTTTTGCAATCAAAATCTGTGCTGTGAAAAACTAGAGAATGGTCTTTAAAAATAAGGAGATTCTCATTTTCCCGGACAGCCAGGCTATATTGAAGGCTCTTGCTGCCTTTAGAACCACCTCATCTTTAGTTGGGGGAGCGTAGAGAATCCCTGACGCAACTTTCCCGTCACAATTAAGATTGGCTGGAATGGGTGCCGGGACATGTGGAGATTAAAGGCAATGAAATAAGCCGATTAGTTGGTCAGAAATGGGGCGAATACTCCGTTCTGTGCTGCACAAACTTTAACCATAGGGACAGCACGTGCATCTCTCAGAGATTGCCTCCGGAGGGAGCACAACATAATCTGGAAACTAAGTCCAGGAGCCAAACTCAGCAAGATGATGATGTCGATGCTATGTAAGTATAGAAATAAAGAGAACCTTTGCTCAGGATTTTTATAGAGGATATTGCACTGCGACCTGAAAGATTTATTGTGTCCCACGGAACCTTCTCCTCACCGGGCTGTGAGCTGTAGAGATCCGAAGCCAGGAACCACCGCGTTGCTAGTCCAGCGCGCTACCATTGAGCCAATCCCTTCCACTATCCTACACACAAAAATACCCGCCACATTCCAATGAAACATTATCCCGGGAAAATTGATTTTTTTAGGGAGATTCTGGGGGGGAACAGTAGCGTCATGCTTTCCTCTAAACTACCACTTCAGTATAATATATGGTTTTACTACATACATAATATTAATACACAGAAGCATTGATAGAATTCCAAATTTGAAGAATATCGATTTTTTAATATTTTTGTAATTTTCTCGAAAGCAGTTTACAAGAATTTACTTTAAACTTGCTGAATGCTTGCTGCATAAATAGAAACGTATCACTTTTATTTGAAACATTTTTCTAAAAAAAAAAAAAAAAAAAATTGATAGAGATAGTTTAAAAATTAAATTTGTATAATCTTTGTTAGTTTTGAATCCAAGCACTCCACATAAGGCCGCTTAGGTATACCAGTAAAATCCCCAGCATCACTTTCATGGCCAGCCCAATTAATCATTGTAACGTCGCAACTATAAAGGAAAATTCTTGATTAAATTGTATTAATAGATTAGTAAGAGAATGTCGTGTGAGTGTTTCACACCAGATTTTTTTTTTAATTTATTAACAAAATCTTAATGTTTCTTCTTACACGTGTAAGAGAAAGTGAAGATTGCAGTGAGATAAAGAAGTAGGTAATTTCTAATCTAGTAAATTAGTTAATAGTAAAATCATAGGGATATTTAGAGAAGTAAGACGCTAAAAGCATGCGTTCTGTCAAAATAAACACGTCTGTACAATAGTGAGGTTAATATTAGAATGCCATTGTTCCACAATCCGTTCGCTCCACAGTGCCATTATACACATGCAATATGATTACCTTACTGCTGCATCACTAACTATTGAAATTCTTCAAACTTTACAATTTAAGTCGAAACGTGATCAAAATCCGTTAACCGGAACTCCGAATTTTTCTTTTTTTTTAATCCTTACGCGATTTTCTTGAAAATGGCTCTAACGACTTTCTTTAAACTTCGTATACTAACTAAGCACCCAAATACTTAGCACTTTTATTTGAAAAATTTTCCCGGGAGGGTGGGGTTCTGGGGGGGCAGTAGCGTTATGCTGCCCCTCTAAAGTACCACTTCAGTATAATATATGGTTTTACCAGCTACATAATATGAATACACATTAGAAGCATTGATAGAATTCCAAATTTGAAGAAAATCGGTATAACTTTTAATTGATTTTAGTGGGGTATTTTAATTTGCATAATCTATGTTGCTTTTAAAATTGGAGCGTTCCAAAAAAGTAAAATCCCCATAACCAATTTTATGGCCAGCCCAAGTAAACATTATAAAAAAAAAACCTTGTGGCGCAACAGCCCATGAAGGGCCAAGGCTTGCCAGACGACGATTTGAATAGAGGGAGGGGGAGTGTGGTAAGCACGCCGCAGTTCCCACGTCGTTTAGTTCCAGCCTTCGCTACCTAGGGCGCTACTAAGAAGTAGCTTCCCAGTTTTTATCACGACACTGGGTCAACACCGACTTTACCCTCATGGGAATCGAACCCTGAATTCTCGCACGAAAGGCGAGTGCGCTAGCCACTAGACCAAATGTAATCATTATAACGTTGCAATTTTAAAGAAAATTTCTTGATTAAATTGTACTAATTAGAGTTTACACATTTTTTTTACTTTCCCTTTACTCCGGTTTTTTTTTTGCCCGCAAGGGGTATCTCTTGCATGCAGTTACTAGGGGTGTAGCAACCCCACGGGTACCACAGCTCACTACTCCATGCACTTCGTCAGAACAGTACACAACATAACTTAAACTACATACACTCTACACATTATAGACAAAGACAAACACAGTACACAAACTAGGGCCTCCGTCCCTAGTTAACTGGCGAAAAGCCAAGGGAGAAGGAAAGGGGATTAGCTCAGTGGTAGCGCGCCGGGACTAGCAACGCGGAGGTCCCGGGTTCGAATCTACCATGCTGCCCTTAGATTTTTTTTTCTTCCTGGAGCCACTATAACTCACTGTCCGATGAGGGCAGTGTTTGTCTGTAGCTAGAGAACGCTGTTGGGGGCGGCTATGCATGGAGAAGGCTCGGGGGGGGGGGGGGGCACAATAGATCTTTCAGGTGACATTGCAATAATCCCCTACAACAATCTACAATCTACTCCGGGTTTTAAGAAATTATTTTGTGTGTGTGTGTGTGTGTGTGTGTGTGTAGAAAAATCACAGAAAGCTAGATATTTCGTTTAACGGCTACCAGGCGACGCGACAAATTACGTTTTTTTCATAATCGGTCGACCATGATTAATACCATTTTACTGAAGTGATTTTCCAATTATTCTGCAATTTACTCTAAAAATGTCTTCTTTAAACTTGGTACAAACAACGGATCATAACAAAGTGCTACAACTTCTATTTGAACCATTTTTCCGGGAAAATTCATTTAAAGGGTTTTCTGGGGTGATGACGTCAGGCTTTCCTCTAAAGTGCCACTCCAGCATAATGTACGGTTCTACCAGCCGTTGAACATATACTAAAATTCTTAGTTTGAAGAAAATCAGCTGGCCAGATGTGCGAAATTACAAAACAGGTTCCTTGGAAAATGGCTGAATAGGTGATCCTTGATTGGTATGTATTCTTGCCGGTAGACTGACAAATCAGCACAGACATGTTCCATCAAATGGTGACAATCAAGGCACTTTCTCTTATTGCAATAAGAGAAAGGAAAAATCTGCTGTGAAACACTCACACGACTTTCTCTTACTCATTACAATATAATTATCGAAAAAAAAACGGAAATTCTCCTGCAGTAAGAGGAAGTATTCCGAACGTGCCAGATTTTCGAAATTGAGTTTTCACCGGAAATACATGTTTTGAGGTCCTCTGAATACAAAAAATCTGGTGTGAAACACTCACAATACTATCTGTTACTGCAATTTACCTACATCGTTACATAGTCTCTAGTTTTTCGAACTCTAATATATAAGGCTTCTTCTTATTATAATTGATTTGTTTACCGAAGTAATAATTAGTTCGATTGCTTTATTATTAATGTTGTTGCGAGAAACTAATTGTTGATTGAATTAGCTCATTTGTAGATACTTTTTCAATACTTCGTGGATTGCGCCACATACATAAAATTAATTTAATGTATAGGTACAAACACCAGGTCTAAGAAAAGTTTTTTAACTGAATATTATGAATTCCTTGGAGAAATTTTGATGGATGTTTAACATCAATTTTATTTTGTCCCATTAGTATAAACGGCCAAATACAAAATGACGGATCTTGCATTTCTGTCTAATTCTCTTTTGCATTCTTATTCACCAATAGAATGAAAATGCTGAATTTTTTTCTTTATAGCTCCCATTAATTTATATAAAACAGTAAATATTATGTTAGAAACAACTTGATTTTTTTTGTATATTTTTTTTTATAAAACATTTTTATTGCACAATTTGATAATTTATAAAATACCTACGGAAGGAAAAATTAGTAAAAAAAATTCTAAACTAGATTTTTCATAGAAAAAATTAGCTATAAATAATTAACCAATCACAATGTAGAAGTAAAGGTGTCAAAAGTGGGCTTGGTCAACATAATAACGCTAAATTTCTGTTTGGTCTAAAATACGCCTCACATTTAACACCTTTTCTTCTACACTGTGAGTAGATAATTATTTATAGTGAATTATTTATATAATTAATGTCAGCTAAAGAAAAAATTCAGAATTTTCATTCCATTGTTGAAAAAGAAAATTAGGCAGAAATGCAAGATCTGCCATTTTGTATTTGGCCGTTTATACTAATCGGACAAAAATAAAATTGATGTTAAACACTCACATAAAATTTCTTCAAGGAATTCAAAATATTCAATTAAAAAACTTTCTGGAGTACTCATTGTCCTTAACTTCATGTATGTGGCACAGTGCACGAGGTAATGAAAGGGTACTACAAAGGTAGAAATCTACGCATGAGATGATAATTCAATCAAAATCTGGTTTCTCGCAACAACATAGAAGAAGGAATCGAATTAATTATTAGTGCAATTAAACAAAATAAATTATAGAAAGTAAACGCGTAATATGTTAGAGTTCGAAAATTAGAGTAAATCTAATTATTGTTTAGAAAAAGAAATAAAATGTGGAAATGTAGATTTAAATTATAAAATAAAAATTAAATTGGATGGATTTAAAACTACTTTAAGTAAACATAAAATTAATTGGTGAAACTAAACTTATATATGTATATATACTAATGAAATTATCTATCTGAGGGAACCATATACTCTTTCCCCACTCAAAATTTCTTGGAAAAAAGTCCCTAATAAAAGTGATTGGTCTCTGTGTTCATAGTTAAGTTTACCAAATTTAATTAAATCCATCGGTGTTTTTATGTCGGAAAAATCGAAGAAAAAACTGTTCAGTAAAAACCCACTTCCGGTTCACTAATTTTTCTTAAAACTCCCAAATTTGGCAATCTATTTATTTCTAATAAATTTTCTTTAAGTGGTGGGTATTGTATGATCAACTAAGATAGCACTTTAGAGGAAAACATTAACCCTACTTTTCCCCCCTTAAAGTGCCCTTAAATGAACTTTTCCCGAGAAATGTTTCAAATAAAAGTTATAGCTCTTTGTGTGTGTAGTTGATATATCAAGGTTGTAGAAAATCTTTGGAGCCGTTATCGAGAAAATCTCAAAAAAATGAAAAAATTATTTAGTAAAGTGGTAATTCCGGTTGAAGAATTTTGACAGATAACTTATTGTAGCATCCCATGGTGATACTTAAACGGGAATATCAAGTTTAAACTTTCTGCGATTTTTCGTTTTTTTTTTGAGCTATACTTTGTTATATACATACACACACACACACACACACATATAAAACCACTTTTTTTTTTAAGTAGTTATTTGAAATCGTTTGTTTTAGTCCAAATATTTTTTTTCCCTTTTAATATTTATTTATTTATAGTTTGGATTAAAAATAGGACAATATAGCTGTAAGAACTATTTGTAGTTTCAAATATAATGCAGAGATAGCTGTAATGTTGGAAAATTTGTTGATATGTAATCACAGGTGCGACTTCGTGTTAAAAATGTCGCCCGGCAGCTGCTCCCGAACACACACACACACACATCTTCCCTTGACCTATTTTAAAGCGAACTTTCTGTGTGTATATTTAGGCTGACTCATAGACGCGACATGCGTGCGGACGTCCTTTCTTATTAAAATAGGACGTACAAGATCTGTCTGCCAGCGCGCTCTGTTTACAAGCCATTTTGCCGCCTTTTTATTGTTCCTTTCTAAAAAAACAAAAATAAAAAAAAAAAATCTGGTGTGAAACACTCACACATTGCAATGTTAAAGCAAGCGTTCCAAGGTTTCAAAGAAAATCTTTGTAACTGTTATCGAGAAAATTCCCCAAAAAAACTCAAAACCCTATTGTGTAAAACCCGCACTTCCGGTTAACCGATTTTCTACAAATTTGGAATTCTGTCAATGCTTTTAATGTGTACCTTCTTATATTATATTCGTGTTAGAACCATATAGTGAAAGTGGTACCTTTAAAGAAAAGCATAGACGCTACTGTTCCCCCAAGTGCCCTCCAAAAAATAAATTTTCCCGGGAAAATTTTTAAAAATAAAAGTGATAGGCATATATGGGTGTAGATAGTGTACGACCCTAACTAACCCTATGGCCGCAACAGCCCATGAAGGGGGGGTTCTGGTAAGCACGCCGCAGTTCCCACGCTGTTTAGTTCCAACCTGCGCTACCTAGGGCGCTAGTAACTGTAGTTTCCCACTTGTGATCACGATGCTGTGTCAACACCGTCTCTGCCTTCACGGGAATCGAAGCCTGAATTCTCGCATGAAAGGCTAGTGCGCTAGCCACTAGACCAACGCGTGAGGACTATAGGACTTGGTAGATAGTATACGAAGTTTAAAGAAACATCATTGCAGCCAATTCCGAGAAAATCACGAAACTCTGAGGAAGGAAAAAACATTTAGTAAACTCGCAAATCGGGTTGATGGATTTTGCCGGAAATCTTACTACCTGCGCTAGTAGTACCTAAACGGAATATCAAGTTTGAACTTCATGCGACTTTTTCATTTTTTGAGATGTTCTCTTAACAAACACACAGACAAGAAATCATGGTGCTCCATAAAACTTACTTTGGAGCAAAATAGGAATTTAATATGAACTATCAGAATAGAATGACAGTCTAGAGCTGGGGTGCAGTACAGAGGACTTGCTGGACACAATCTGGAGCTGACTTATGTACTTAGGAGCGTGAATGCACCATAGAGAACTTCTGGATAGAATCCGGAGCTGAACTATCTGTGGTAGGACTGTGGGTGCACTAAGGAAAACTATCTGGACTATATTCTGTATTCTGTAGTAGGACTTTGAATGCACCAAGGAGAACTATCTGGACACAATCCGGGAGCTATAATAACTGGGACAATAAAGCAACACTTACTTGGGTTCGTTGTTTTCAAACAGTAGTGATCCATGGGCGTCGATGTAATCTTTGCCAGCGATAGCAGTTCCATCGGATGTATAATAGGGCAGTTTCACACGTCCTCTAGCACCGGTCTTTCTTTCAACTACCACTTCGAAAACACCAACAGATTCAGGTACGTCCACCGTATCTGTGGCAAAGCAGAATACACCTGCATGGTCATCATCCAGGATGTTGATTTTAGTAGTAGCCGGTTCGCCTAGCAATACTGTAGCTGTTTGTACTTTGTTCTGTGTTCTTGGATTTGATAGATGTATGTAGAAATGTTCATCCTCTTCAAAGACATCGTCGTCAATTATTTTAACTTTGAACAATTGTTCCTTTTGTCCAGGTTTAAACATTAACGTACCTGAAACGGCCATATAATCTGAGCCAGCGTTTGCTGAACCATCTTCTGATTGGTAATCCACCATGAATGGTACAGTGGAGGATGGGCCATCCACTAGGACTTTGACCACGTATGTGCCGACGTTCTCCAGCACAGTGTGCTCTGGGAATTCAAATCTAATGTAGTTATTATTGTCGATGACTTCCGGTGTGGGCTCTTTTTCCTTTTGTTGTTGCAGCTCTTTGAGCGGTTTCTGTGTAAAACTGCCTCCGGTCATATTTCTCGTCGCTTGGATCCTATAGAAAGCTCTACTTTTCGGCCCAGATTGTTCAATTTTCTCCCGCGCAATTTCTTTCAGCTCGGCCATGGATTTATCTGGAAATTCGTTTTTCAATTCTTTCAGAAGATTGGCTGATTGTTGGCGAGCGTTTTCTAAAAGCTCCTCAAAATCTTCTTCTTCTTTGTTCATCTCGATATCCACAGTGCTGACAATGTGGCTCTTGTACTTAAACAGTTTCAAAGGCCATTTATGGATGGGTATCTTCTTATCAGCTATGAAAGCCGTGAGGACGGTCAGCGGAAAGAAGAGAAACGTAAGCAAGCCTTCCCACACCTCCACCACACCAGTGGAGCTAACGGCCAGGATCACGTACAGCCAGATGTATGCGAACACCGACCAAAACGCTGTCACAAAGAATACGCTGATCTGTTTGATTCTTCTAGTTTCACCTTTTGGTATGACCCAGACACAGATGGCAATAATGATAAATAGATTATAAGCGGCCGAGCCGACAATTGTGCCCGGTCCTAGATCGCCAGCATTGAAATTCTTAGCCCAAACTTCTATTACTGACAGCATGATTTCCGGTGCCGAAGAGCCAAGTGCCATCAATGTTAAATTTGCCACAGTTTCGTTCCACACTCGCACGTTTACTGTCTTTTTCTCCCCCTTGGTCTTGATGCTCACCTCCTTTTCTTGTGACGTAATCACTTCTATGGCTGACATAAACCTGCAAATAAAAACAAAGTCTATTAAAAGCAGAACTAATCTGCAAGAAAAAATATTCACTAGAACTAAAAAAAATTTGGTGTGAAACACTCACAGGACTTTCTCTTCGTGCTGATTTATTAGTTATACGAGTATTACCCAGTTTATCGTATTTTGAGTGTTAGGGCATGCTGGCGTGGAAGGAAATGAAATGGCCGACACTGTGGCAAGGAAAGGCGCTGTTAGTAGGAATTGTTGTAATCGTGTCAAATATTCGATATCGAGTTTTCATCGGAAATATCCGTTTTGAGGTCCCCTGAGTCCAAAAAAAGTGTTTTTAGCAATTGGGTCAGTGTGTCTGTCAGTCTGTGTGTGTGTGTGGGACAGCATATCTGAAAAAAGAAAAATCGCAGAATGTTCAATCATAATATTTCGTTAAAGTGCCACCAGGAGACCTGAGAATAAGCTTTTCGTAAAAATCGTTCAACCGGAAGTACCACTTTACTGAATGGTTTATTTTCTTCATTTTTTTTGTGATTTTCTCTAAAACAGATCAAATGATTTTCTTTAAACGTCGCATATGAACTCCACATACAAAGAGCTACAACTTTTATTTGAAACATTTCTCCTAATAAAGTCATTTAAGGGGGCTACTTGTGGGAGTGGAGGAGGGTAATGTTTTCCTCAAAGTGCTATCATAGTTGATTATACAATTCTACCTTCTAAACAAAATTAATTAGTAATAAATAGATTACCAAAATTTCGGGTTTTAAAAAAATTAGTAAACCGGAAGTGCGTTTTTACTGAACAGTTTGTTTACAATTATGAAAACTGGAGTAAGAGAAAGTTGTGTTTCCCACCAGTTTTTTTTTTTTTTTTACTTTCCCATACTCTCTAGTAAGAGGAAGTATTACTAAGGAACGTGCCAGATTTTCGTAATTGAGTTTTCACCCGAAAGCACAAATCTTGGTATTCCATTTAGCTACTACCATGGCGCATCTAATTCAAAGATTTTGGACAAAATTCATCAACCGGTGGTTGCGACATTACTGAATAGTTTTTACTTATGACGTTCGATATCGAGTTTTCACCAGAAATATCCGTTTTGAGGTCCCCTTAGTCAAAAAAAGTGGTTTTTAGCAAATAGTCTCTGTGTGTGTATATGCGAACAGCACAACTCAAAAACAAAAACTCGTAGAAAGTTCAAACTTGATATTCCGTTTAGGTATAACCATGAGATCCGATAGTAAGTCATCTGTCAAAATTCCTCAACCGGAAGTACCACTTTACTAGATGGTTTATGTGATTTTTTGCGATTTTCTCAAAAATGGCTCCAACGATTTTCTTCAAACTTGGTATATCAACTACCATACAAAGAGCTACAATTTTTATTTGAAACATTTCTCTGGGGAAAATTCATTTAAGGGCACTTTTAGGGGAGGGGTGGGTTTATGTTTTTCATTAAAGTGCTATCATAGTTGATTATACAATTCTATCATCCAAACAAAATTAATTAGAAATAAATAGATTCGCCAAAATTCCGAGTTTCAAGAAAATTAGTAAACCGGAAGTGCGCTTCCGGCCAGTTTTTTCAGTTTTCGACGAACTCCGACGAATTTCATTAAATTTGTTACACTAACTATAAAATTTGTCAATTTCAATTTGAAAACTGGAGTAAGAGAAAGTTGTGTGAGTGTTTCACACCAGATATTTTTTCAAGTATTTCCTCGAAAATGGTTCGAGAATGATTTTCTTTAAGATTTGTGAGTACCTATCATTATTATTTGAAACATTTTGCTGGGAAAAGTGTGTTTCTTTTGGGGTTGTCCTGGGGAAACAGTAGTGTTAGGTTCCACTTCAGTATAATGTGTGGTCTTGCCACCTACATAATATTAGTACAAATTAGAAATATTGATGGGATTCCAAATTTGAAGAAAATCGTTTAAAACGGAAGTGCGATTTTACAGAATAGGTTTTTTTTTGAGTTTTTTGTAACTTTCTCGAAAACGGCTCCAACGAATTTCTTTAAACTTGGGAATGCTTGCTGCATAGATAGAAACGTATCACTTTTATTTGAAACATTAAGATCTCCCACCAAGTATGTGAGGTGGCTTACTATACGTTTAGTAAAACTACTATACTTTATTTTATGAAGGATAATATAATAAAAATAAAAAATTAAACAAAAACAAAAAAAACATAACCTAATTTAAAGGTTTGTTTTGAAGAATATGTTTGAATGGGCCAGGCTTGAAGGTAATAATAGATAGGCAGTATGTCCCAGAGCAGGTCGCTCGCTCACACAATGGCACCGAAATAGAATTACCAATAACTTTTGCAGCCGAACTCACAAAAAAAACAAAAAAAAAACACTAAAACATTTCAGATATTAACAAATTACAAAGCAACACAGACTAGAAACACGTATTTAATGTATCAGATCTCTGGTATGAAACACTCACATCACTATCTCTTACTGATTTTAATACAATCATATATAAAATGACAAATTTATACCCCTTTCAACTTCGTGTCAAATTTTTGATATCAAGTTTTCACTGGAAATATCTGTTTTGAGGTTCCCTGAGTCCAAAAAAAGTGTTTTGTTTTTTTAAATAGTCTCTTTGCGTATGCGTGTGACACAGCATAACTCAAAAACCAAAAAAACGCAGAAAATTCAAACTTGATATTCCCGTTTAGCTATCAGCGACAGTTTAGGGACCCGACAGTAGGTTATCTGTCAAAATTGCTCAACCGGAAATACCACTTTACTGAATGTTTTTTTTTACTTTTTTGCAATTTTCTCCCAAATTGGCGTCAACAATTTTCTTTAAACATACTGCATCAACAACAAATATAAAGATCTACAATTTTCATTTGAAATATTTTTCGGGGAAAATGCATTTAAGGGCACTTTTGGGGGAAGGGTAGGGTTAGCATGCCCCACCTTAAAGTGCTATTTCAGTTTATTATACAATTCTATCATCTAAATAATATTAATTAGAATTAAATATGTTGTTGAAATTCCCCCAAGTTTTAAGAAAATCTCAGATGACAGAAAGTGCGATTTTAGTAAAACGTATTTATTAGTTTTCTTCTATTTTCATTAAAATGGCTCCATGATATTCTTTAAACTAAGTATGTGAACTGCACATACAAAGAGCTACAACTTTTATTTGAAATATTTCACTGAGTAAAGTCATTTAAGAGAGGGGGGCTTTTGAGGGAGGGACGGGGTAATATTTTCCCCTAAAGTGCTATCATAGTTGATTATACAATTCTATCATTCATACAAAATTAATTAGAAATAAATAGATTGCCAAAATTCCGAGTTTCAAGAAAATTAGTAAACCGGAAGTGCGCTTTTACTGAAAAGTTTTTTCAGTTTTCGACGAATTTCATTAAATTTGATATACTAAGTATAAAATTTGTCAATTACAATTTGGAAAACTGGAGTAAGAGAAAGATCAAAGCATCGTGATCAAAAGTGGGAAGCTACAGTTAGTAGCGCCCTAGTTAGCGAAGGCAGGAACTAAACGGCGTGGGAACTGCGGCGTGGCTTACCACACGCCCCCCCTATTCGAATCGCCGTCTGGCAAGCCTTGGCCCATCACGGGCTGTTGCGCTATAGTGTTTAATTACACAGAGACCTATCTCTTTTATTAGAAATATTATTCAGAGTAAGTAGATTTTAATTTTTTTTTTTTCCGTTAATGAGATATTCCTGTTAAGATGAGAGGCCATTCGCTCAAATCCATTTTTGTTTCAAACTCAGGGGAGTTTCAAAACATGTATTTCCGCTGAAAATTGGTTTCGTAAATTTGACACGATCGCAAACTTCCTGATAACTAAGAGTTGGAGAAAGTAAAAATACTAAGAGTGAAGGAAATTAATTGAATTATAACTATGTGTATTCCACTTTAAGTCCCATGGGTACACAGCCAAGTTTTGTTTGTGTGTGCGTGTGGAAAATACCGAAAAAAGTAGTTCAGTAAAATCTATCCGATTTTCTTCAAACACAAAATTTTGGTCCCACATTATTTTCTTATTAATACTATCTAGACGATAGAATGGTATAATATACTGAAATGGCCACTTTAGAGGAAACCCTAACGCCACCCGCTCCCCCTCCCCCAGAACACCCTTTCAATGAATTTTCCCGGAAAAATTGATCAAATATAAGTTGTTCCAAGCAAACCGTTGTTCCCTTTTCGTTGTGTAAATCGCAAAAATCTGAAAAATATGTTGTGCAATGTGGGATAGTTTCGGTTGAACGATTTTGGCCCCAAAAACCCCCCAAAAAAATCAATTTTCCGGGGAAAACGTTTAGTATAGGAAGTTAAAAGAAAATCGTTGGAACCGTTTTCAAGAAAATCACGAAAAACTGAAAAATCCATTCAGTAAAGTCGCACTTCCGGTTGATGGATTTTGTCCAAAATCTTCGCGTCGGATGCAATGTTGGGTGCCTAAACAGAATACCAAGTTTCAACTTCCTGCGACATTTGCTTTTTTATAAATTTTGTTGATATATGTTTAGAAACAGATCAAATTCGCACAACTTTCTCTTGTAAATTGTAGATTGTTGTAGGGGATTATTGCACTGCGACCTGAAAGATCTATTGTGCCTCCCCCGGAGCCTTCTCCAATGCACAGCCGGCCTCCAAGCAGTGTTCTCTAGCTATAGACAACACTGCCCATCACCGGACAGTGAGTTGTAGAGGCTCCTAGGAAGAGAAAATCTAAGGGCAGCATGCTGGATTCGAATCCGGGTCCTCCGCGTTGCTAGTCCGGCGCGCTACCACTGAGCGAATCCCATTTCTTCCCCCTGGCTTATGTGAGTGTTTCACACCAGACTTTTTACTTTCTCTAACTGCTGTCAGAGGAAGTATTGTAATCGTGTCAAATTATCTATATCGAGTTTTTATCGGAAATACAGGTTTTGAGGTCCCCTGAGTCTAAAAATAGTTTTTTTTTTGTTTAGAAAATCGTACGTATGTATAAATGTGAACAGTATAACTGAAAAACGAAAGATTCGTAGAAAGTTGGAACTTGATATTCCGTTTAGGTATCACCATGGGATACGACAGTAGGTTATCTGTCAAAATTCCTCAACTGGAAGTACCACTTTACTGAATGTTTTTTTATTCTTCACTTTTTTTGCTTTTTCTGGAAAATGGCTCCGACGATTTTCTTGCCACTTGGTATATCAACTACACATACAATGAGCTACAACTTTTATTTGAAACATTTCTTCTGAATAATTTATTTAAGGGCACTTTTGGGGGAGAGTTGGGGTTAGGTTTTCTACTAAAGTGCTACTTCAGTTTATTACACAATTCTGTCATCTAAATAATATTAATTAGGATTGTATATGTTCGCAGAAGTGCGTTTTTCCAGAAATTATTTTAGTTTTCTACGATTTTATTCATAAAAACACCGAAAGGATTTCATTAAATTTGTCACACTAACTATGAAGACAGTAGACCTACCACTTTTATTGGGAACTTTTATCCGATAAAGTTCATTTAAAGCTTGGGAGGAGGAAGAATGTATGGTTGCCTCAAGATAGTCATTTTATTAACTTTAGATTCCTCCAATTGTTATAAAATTGAAGATCCGATCTGATTTCTTCAAATTTGGGTATGCTAACAATACTTGGAACATTATTGTAATATTAAGTATTCAAAGTATTGAAGTAGTAGTTATTTCAGAGTAAAACAGCTTTGCTATTTCCCCCAACAACCCGTCAAAAAAAAAAATTTTCTTTGGAAAAATGCTTCAAATAAAAGTTACAGGCATTTATGTGTGTAAATAGTATACAAAGTTTCAAGAAAATCGTTGGAGCCCATTTTCGAGTAAAATCACGAAAACGCGGATTCACTGGATTCCGGTTAATTGATTTCTATTTGGAACACTTCACCAGATGCTGTGGTGTTATCTAGACGGAATAGCAAATTTTTTTTGTGATATTTTGTTCATATACACGCACAGACGTACATTAATGTACGCTTGCGTGTCTTATTTCTAGTAAGCGGAATATTGCCAGATTTTAATAATTAGGTTTTCACCGGAAATACATGTTCTGGGACGAGGGTCTTCCGAGGCTGACAAAAATGTTTCTAGCGAATTGTATTTATATGTGTGTGTGTGTGTATATATGTTTTAAGAGAATATATCAAGAAGCAAATATAGCAGAAAGCTAAAAATATTTGGTATTCCGTTAAAGTATTACCATAGAACCGGAAGATTTCAGGTGAAATCCATCAACAGAAAGTGCGATTTTACTGAATATTTTTTTATGACGTAATTTTCTCGTTAGAGGCTTGAACAGTTATCTTTAAACTTGGTATACTATCTACACACACACATAAATACCTATCAGTTTTGTTTGGAATAATTTGCCTGGCAAAAAATTGACTTTGGGAGGGGGGGGGAACTTGTCGAAGTTTTTTCACTAAAAATACAGTTCTGTGCTCCCGTGAATACAAAACAAAAAAAATGTATTTAGCGTCAGAATATCTGAAAAAATCGGTGTGAAACACTCACACAACTTTTCTTATTCCAGTTCTCAAAATATTATTCCACACTTTATAGTTTGTGTACCAAATTTAATGAAATTTGTCGAAAAAATGAAAAAAAAAAAAACTGTTCAGTAAAAGCGCACTTCCGGTTTTACTAATTTTCTTGAAACTCAGAATTTTGGCCATCTATTTATTTCTAATTAATTTTGTTTGCATGATAGAATTGTATAATAACTAGGATAGCACTTGATGAAAAAAAACCTACCCCTCCCCTAAAAGTGCCTTAAAAGAATTTTCTAGAGAAAAATGTTTTAATAAAAGTTGTAGATCTTTGCATGTTTAGTTTATATAGGAAGTTTCAAAAAAAATTGTCGGAGCCATTTTTGAGAAAAATCGCGAAAAAGTGAATAAATCATTTAGTAAAGTGGTAAAGTAAACGCACTTCCGGTTATCCGTTTTTTTTTTCAAACAAGGAACTTCAACAACATATTCAATTCTAATTAACATTTTTTAGATGACAGAATTGTCTAATAAACTGAAATAGCACTTCAAATGTAAACCTAACCTCACCCCTCCCCTATAACTGCCCTTAAATGAATTTTCCCAGAGAAATGTTTCAAATAAAAGTTGTAGCTCTTTGTATGTGTAGTTCATATACCAAGTTTGAAGAAAATCATCTGAGCAATTTTTGTGAAAAACGCAAAATAGTAAAAAAAAAAAACGCAACGAGTAAAGTGGTACTTCCGGTTGAGGAATTTTCACAGATAACTTACTGTCAGATGCCATGGTGATACCTAAATGGAATATCAAGTTTCAACTTTCTACGGTTTTTCGTGTTTGAGCTATGCTGTTCACATACACACGCACATACACAGAGACCATATGCTAAATACCACTGTTTTGGACTCAGGGGACCTCAAAACGGATATTTCCGGTGAAAACTCGATATTGAAAATTTGCCACGATTACAATACTTCCTCTTACTAGGAGTGAGAGAAAGTAAAAAGGAAAAGTTGCGGGAAGTTCAAACTTGGTATTCCATTTAGGTATTATCAAGGGCATTAGGCATGAAGATTGTGGGCAAAATCCATTAACCGGATGTAACACGACATTCTTTACACTTTGTATAGTATTTACACACATAATTACTCACCTGTCACTTTTATTTGAAACCTTTATCCGGAAATATTGATTAATCACTTGTACTACCTACCTGGGTAGGTACTTATCCTCGTCCCCCACTACCTCTCTCTCTCTCTCTCTCTCTATATATATATATATATATATTGTTAAGAGAAATGTGTAAAATTCGAAGTTTCGAAGAAAAAGGAAATTCTTCAGTTTATATATAACTGTGTGAAGAGGTGTCAGAGTATGTGGTGTGCGTGATTTACACCAGATTGTTTGATTTAATAGTATTGTTCATTTGGTGGCGCAAATCCTAATTGTTGCGCTCAGGTAGAGAAGTTGTTCACACAATAGCGATTGCTGCCAAAATCTTTGGTTGCGAGTTTCTCTTTATATTTTTTTGTTTTCTTAATTTTTTGGCAAATTTCCACCAATTTGCTTAAATTTGCCAGGCGCATACCTCTTTGGCTGGGCAAATCCTACCGGATTCCATTTCCGCCTAAAAAAGACATATACCAGCTCAGACTAGGCACGTCACATTATACAACCATATAAACGACAGACACATTCCTTAGATAGGGTTAATTAAGTTCTTGAAAGTGCCATTAAATTTGCACATACAGTTTGCATTAACCTAATGGTATGTGTAATGTATCTCACTGCTCAACCACGAAGTATTGCAATCATGTCACAAAAGTTTACCTATCGATCTATTGCACAACACTCACACAACTTTCTCTTACTGCAGTTTACAAACTTGTAACTGACAAATTTTATAGTTTGTGTACCAAATTTAATGAAATTCGTCAAAAACTGAAAAAAACTGTTCAGTAAAAGCGCACTTCCGGTTTATTAATTTTCTTGAAACTCGGAATTTTGGCGAATCTATTTATTTCTAATTAATTTTGTTTGGATGATAGGAATTGTATAATCAACTATGATAGCACTTTAGATAAAAACATAACCCCACCCTTTCCCCCAAAAGTGCCCTTAAATTACTTTATCCGGAGAAATGTTTCAAATAAAAGTTGTAGCTCTTTATATGTGTAGTGTCACATACTTAGTTTAAAGAAAATCCGTTTGGAGCCGTTTTTTAGAGAAAATAGTAGAAAACTGAAAAATACTTTTCAATAAAAACGCTACTTCCGGTCATCTGATTTTTTTTCAAATTCGGAATTTCAACAATCATATTTAATTCTAATTAATATTATTTAGATGATAGAATTGTATAATAAATTGAAATACCACTTTAGAAGTAAACCTAAACGCCAACCTTTCCCCCAAAAGTGCCCTTACATGAATTTTTCCTGGGAAATGTTTCAAATAAAAGTTGTAGCCCTTTGTATGTGTAGTTGATATACCAAGTTTCGTGAAAATCGTCGGGGCTATTTTTGAGAAAAACGCAAAAAAGTAAAAAAAAACAAAAAAAAAACAGTAAAGTGGTGGTACTTCCGGTTGAGGAATTTTGTCAGATAACTTTAGTGTCAGATCTCATGGTGAATACCTAAACGGAATATCAAGTTTAAACTTTCTCGAGTTTTTTTCGTTTTTCAGCTATGCTGTTCACATACAGACACACAGAGACCACTTTCTAAAAACCACTTTTTTAGACTCAAGGGACCTCAAATAGGTGTATGTCCGGTGAAACTTTGACACGCTTACAGTACTTCCTCTTACTAGTAGGTGTTCCAGGGATTAATAATTAATGACTAAAAGTTATGACTACTGCACTATAATTAATATATATATGTACACTTATAATTCTAAAGAATTGACCTAATTAATAGATTAAGAGGCAGGGAGAGAAAACTAAATGAGAGATTGTCAAATTAATGGTGTGTTTCCCTCTTGAAGATGTTGATTAATGGGGTGTCCACTGTCCTTTTTTCCTTCAATATTCTATATTGACGTGTGGTAGGGGAAGCAGGACGAAACTTCATCCCCATCCCTTGGTTGGCTTCGTTTGAAGCTACGACCTTAGCGTTCCTTGCGGATAGTAGGGAACTAATCTGACGTGTGATATGCCATCAAAAGGAGTAAGAGAAAGTAAAAGCCTTAGATATTTATGTGTGTAGAAAAATAAATAGATACGTACATCTGTCTGTTTTTCGACGCAAAAATCGCAAGAATTTGAGCTATATTCGACTGAAAAAGATAAAAGACTGAAAAAAAAAAATCAGTAAAGTGGCATTTCTGGTTGATGGATATTGGTTGAAATCTTGGTGCCTGATGCGGTGATAGTATCTAAACGATATATCGAGTTTGAGCTTCCGGCGACTTATCATTTCTGAGATACGTACATCTGTCTGTTTTTCGACGCAAAAATCGCAAGAATCTGAGACATTATATTTCTTATCACTGCTACCAGGGGGACCCTATACTAAGGTTTTAGTCAAATTCGTTCAATCGGAAGTACCACTTGACTGAGTAGATTTTTCAGTTGTTTTTTTTTCCGATTCTCTCTATAAAAGCTCGCAAAGATTTTCCTGAACCTCACATCGACTAATGTGCTACAACTTTTATTTGAAATATTTCTCCGGGAAAATTCATTGAAGGGGTTGTTCTAGTGGAGTAGGGTGACATTAAGCGTTCCTCTAAAGTGCCATTTCAGTATATTTTACAATTCTGTCGTCTATATGGTATTTATAAGTAATTAGCCTAAATTGCAAGTTTAAAGAAAAATTGGTTAACTGGAAGTGTGACCTTAGTGAAACGTTCTTCCGGTATTCTGCATTTTCTCGGTGTCAACGAGTATCTTTCAAATCGGTACATTAATTATACATATATTTTTGTGCGAGAATTCAGGGTTTGATTCCCGTGAGGGCAAAGTGGATGTTCACCCAGCATCGTGATAAAAAAGTGGGAAGCTGCAGTTAGTAGCGCCCTAGTTAGGGAAGGCAGGAACTAAACGGCGTGGGAACTGCGGCGTGGCTTACCACACGCCCCCCTATTCGTATCGCCGTCTGGCAAGCCTTGGCCCATCACGGGCTGTTGCGCTATAGTGTTTAATTACACAGAGACCTATCTCTTTTATTAGAAATATTATTCAGAGTAAGTAGATTTTAATTTTTTTTTTTTCCGTTAATGAGATATTCCTGTTAAGATGAGAGGCCATTCGCTCAAATCCATTTTTGTTTCAAACTCAGGGGAGTTTCAAAACATGTATTTCCGCTGAAAATTGGTTTCGTAAATTTGACACGATCGCAAACTTCCTGATAACTAAGAGTTGGAGAAAGTAAAAATACTAAGAGTGAAGGAAATTAATTGAATTATAACTATGTGTATTCCACTTTAAGTCCCATGGGTACACAGCCAAGTTTTGTTTGTGTGTGCGTGTGGAAAATACCGAAAAAAGTAGTTCAGTAAAATCTATCCGATTTTCTTCAAACACAAAATTTTGGTCCCACATTATTTTCTTATTAATACTATATAGACGATAGAATGGTATAATATACTGAAATGGCCACTTTAGAGGAAACCCTAACGTCACCCGCTCCCCACTCCCCCAGAATGCCCTTTCAATGAATTTTCCCGGGAAAACGTTTAGTATAGGAAGTTAAAAGAAAATCGTTGGAACCGTTTTCAAGAAAATCACGAAAAACTGAACAATCCATTCAGTAAAGTCGCACTTCCCGTTGATGGATTTTGTCCAAAATCTTCGCGTCTGATGCGATGGTGGTGCCTAAATGGAATACCAAGTTTTGAGCTACCAGCGGCATTTGCTTCTTTATAAATTTTTTGATATATGTTTAGAAACAGATCAAATACGCACAACTTTCTCTTTTGTTGTAGGGGATTATTGCACTGCGACCTGAAAAGATCTGTTCTGCCCCCCGGAGACATCTCCAATGCACGCCGGCCTCCAAGCAGTGTTCTCTAGCTACAGACAACACTGCCCATCACCGGACAGTGAGCTGTAGAGTCTCCTAGGAAGAGAAAATCTAAGGGCAGCATGCTGGATTCGAATCCGGGACCTGTGCGTTACTAATCCATCGCGCTAACATTGAGGTAATCCCATTTCTTCTCCCTGGCTTACGCCCTAAGTTGGAGACCCCTCCCCAGCCCTGTCCTTTGTCGAACTGTGCAGTCTAGGGAGGTCAATTTAGAGCACCTGCCATCAGAACACCCTCTCCAGCCCTATCTGCCTTATAATAGACCCGAGAGGGGCCCCTGGCTGAGGCTCGCAGGCTCAGCTTCTTTTCTCCAAAGAGGCAAAACCTCAGCCATACAAACCCCGAGCTGTGGTAACCCTTGGGATTGCTACTCCCAAAGTAACTGCATGCAACAGATCGCCCTTGCGGGCTACAACTTTCTATCCATCATTATACGCCCAGGACCAAGCAGCAATCGAAACAAGGGAAAAAGTAAGGAAGAACCAACGCTGAAAAAGCTGAAAACTTGCCAATCTGCAGGGAAAATCATGGGCCACAGTTTTTTTTTGGGACGTTAAAGGAATCTTGTTGGTAGATTATCTAAAAAAGAGCAGGACGATTAACATTGAATATTATTTTAACCTTCTGGACCAGTTGAAGCAAAAAAATTGAGGAAAAAAGGCAAGGTCTGGCGGAAGAAGAAAGTTCTGTTTGATCAGGACAACGTTTCCAGCCACAAAGCTCTCAGTGTGATAGCTAAAATTCATGAATTGGACTTTGAAGTTGTGCTGCATGCACCAGACTTAACCCCTTCGGATTTCAGCCTCTTTCCAAATCTGACAAAATTCTTTGCTGGGCAGAAATATGGATCCAATTCCAAAGTCACCTCAGCGACGAACGCGTATTTTACAAACATGGACGAAAAAAGCGTACATTAGAAGGAATCCAAGAACACTGCAGCACCAGTGTATAAATTTACGAAGAGATTTTGTAGACAAGTAAAATGAATTTATATCATTTATTTTGGTTTCTTCCTTGTTAGGTCGCAAACTTATCATCCCAGTACACATTAGAAGCATTAATTGAAATCCAAATTTGAAGAATAAGTTAACCTGATGTGCAATTTTACAGAAAAGGTTTTTGATATTTTCTTGGGGGAGAATTTTCTTGTAAGCGGTTACAACGATTTCCTTTAAACTTGGAATGTTTGCTGCACAGATAGAAATATATCACTTTTATTTGAAACATTACTCTGAAAAAAGTAATTTTAGAGGTGTATTGGAGGTCTGTTGGTTAGTTTAAATTTAAATTTGTACAAGCTTTCTTGATTTGCTCATAGAGTGTTCCACATAGGACCGCTCAGATATACAAGTAAAATCCTCGCCGCCATGTTTATGACCAGCCCAACTAAATATTGTAACGTTGCAATTTTAAAGAGAATTTCTTGATTAAATTGTATTAATTTTGGTGTAAAAGAAAGTCGTGTGAGTGTTTCACACCAGATTTAATTTATTGATTTATTTGTACAGAAAAACTTGCAAAGAATTGGACAATATAAAGAAAGTTAATTTGGCAAACATGTGAGGTCTTTGCCAGCGGCAGAATATAACTGTCCAAATAGAAGGAATATGGGCCAATTGAGCCAGCCGATCTGTTGTATTGGCCGCACGCCGGGCAAGTGTACTGATCAAAGGCATACCCATACCACGCATACACCGCCGCAAATAACACCCTCCAAACAGCGTCTTTGTCTGCTGTGAAACACTCACATCACTTTCTCTTACTACAAGTTACATAGTTCATTTATCTATTGATTTACACGGGTATTACCCACTTGCAAATTTAACATATACGTTTTAAGCAAAAAAACCTGCATTAGGCAATAAAAGTTATAGCAGGGTGTATGATCAGGCGATACAGCAAGTTTCAAGAAAATCGTTGTAACCTTTTTTCGAAAAAATTCCAAAAAAATGCAACACAAAAACCTATTCTGTAAAGTCGCACTTGAGGTTAACCAAGTTTTTTTTTCTTCAAATTTTGTAATTCTATCAATGCTTCCACTGTGTATTAATATTATGTAGGTGGTGAAACCATATATTATACTGAAGTGAACTTTAGAGGAAAGCATAACGCTACTGTCCCCTCAGAACCCCTAAAAGCCACTTTCGAAAAAATCACTAAAAACTGAAAAATTCAGTAAAGTCACACTCCCGGTTGAATGGATTTTCACCCGAAATCTTCGTGCGGTGGTACGAAATACCAAGTTTGAACTTGCTGCAAGTTTTTCGTTTTTAAGATATTCTGTTCACATACACGCACGCACACACACACATATATGCAGACCATTCGCTAAGCAGGTTTTTATAGTCTCCTTACTGTTAGTAAGAGGAAGTATTGTAATCATGTCAAATTTTAGATACCGAGTTTTCACCGGAAATATCCGTTTTCCGGTCCCCTGGGTCCAAAATATGGTTTTTAGAAAATGGTATATAATATATATATATATATATAATATAAT
Source organism: Triatoma infestans (assembly GCA_011037195.1). NCBI lineage: Eukaryota > Metazoa > Arthropoda > Insecta > Hemiptera > Reduviidae > Triatoma > Triatoma infestans. The sequence goes on from JAAEAF010005554.1 coordinate 56,693, forward strand.
ATATAATGGTGTGTGTTCAAACTTGACATTGCCGTTTGGATATCACCATGGGATCTGACAGGAATGAGAACTGTCAAAATTCCGAATTTGAAGAAAACCTTTGGGTGACTTTATTGAACAGTTGTTTCAATTTTCTGCTATTTGCTCCATCAAAGCCTTGACGAAATTAATCTAACCACAAATACTAACCATAAATACAGGGAAGGGATTAGCTCATTGGTAGCGCGCTGGCTATCAATGCGGAGGTCACGGGTTCGATTCCTCCCAACAGTGTTGCTCTTGGATTTTTTCTTCCTAAGACACAGCTCACTGTTCGCAGGCCGGCAGTGCACTGAAAGGGCTCCGATTTTTGGGAAAGCTATATAGGTCCAGACGGGCTTTGGATAGCATAGGGCCTAGTCACTCCTCACAGACAATATATTCTGGGGCAAGGTGAAAGTTCCCGGTCTAGCCCACAGATGGCGCTGCTACAAATGAAATTACTGTTTTGTTATGTTGGCACATTTGTTGCAAATGTGAATTTGATCAGACAAATAGTTTATTTTATACGGCTGTTTAAAGTAAGCGTGTTGTGGGTTTTTGACAACATGAATAAACTTCAAAACCATTCCGTCATAAAATTCTACGTTTTGGATGGTTTATCGTCAACAGAATTCATCCAAAGTTGGTGAACGTGTATAAAGATGTCTGCACCTTTGTTATCATGGGCTGTTGATATAATAATGGGCTGCTGAGTTTAGACGTGGTCGGTCGGACATCAGACAGCCAAAAACTGCAATTACCGAAGAAAATATTAAGAAGATACACAATATTGTTCCAGATGATTAGACGATTAAAGCTGTAATCTTCTGAGATAGCTAAGGCTATAGGCATCTCAGAAGAAAGGGTACGGCACATTTTAACACGAAGAAGTCAGTATGAGAAAGCTTTGTGCAAGATGGGTGCCGCATTTTGTTAATACTGGATCACAAACAAATGAGGATCCAAATTGCTCCAATGGTTTGTGCCGTTTTAAGAAGAATCTAACCGATTTTGCTGGGGCCGACTTGTTACGATGGATGAAACGTGAGTTCACCACCTTTTACACCTGAGTCTGAAACAACAGTCTAATCAAATGGATAGAAGCCGGTGCTCTGCACCGAAGAAAGCAAAGACATTGATCCGGCTGGAAGGTTATAGCTAGTGCTTTTTGGGACTCCAAAGGGATTCTTTAATTGATTATAGGAATACTAACGCCAATCTTCTTGACCAGCTAGATGAAAACCTTATAAAGAAAGCCTGGTTTGCAAAAGAAAAAAATCCTCTTTCATCAGGACAACGCATCCGCCCATAAAGGCGCTTTGGCAATGAGAAAATTGAGGGATTTGAAGTATGAATTGTTGGAACATCCTTCCTGTTCGCCAGATTTGGCTCCCACTGACTTTCAGCTATTCCCAAACCTTAAAGGAGTTTGTGGCTGGAAAACGTTTTGGGTCAAATCGAGAGGTGGTAGCAGCGGTAAATGGATATTTTGAAGACCTTCCAGAATCCGCACTTTAGGGACGGAATCCCTTGAGCTAAAGGGAGACTACATTAAGAAATAAATGCATTTTTATAATAAAAAATTCATTTTCACTACCAGGCTGAGAACTTTTCACCTTGCCGTATGTAAAAAAAATACTATAAATACAGAGACCTTATCATTTTTGTTTGCAACGTTTTGGGGGAAAGGGATAAGTTTGTGATTTTCTTAAAAAAATGTTTAGATTGCCCGATTGAGGCGACACTGAGCACTACATGCGGCTGCGTAAAAATGATAAAACTGAAGGATAATTGTCATTAGTAAGTGTGCAGACTGCGGTGAGAGTGTTTCACACCTCCGACTTTTCATCTTACTCAGGGATTGCGGGAAATAATATATGTTTCCGGTGAAATCTGAATTTCTAAAATTTCGCACAACTTCCTCTCACAGCAGTAAGAGAAATTAAAGACAAAAATGTTAAGATATCGATTTATGGATGCTGACGGAGGCTGAAGTCAGGGGTAGTGAGTGCTTAACTGTGTGGCGTGAACAAGTTTTATTGACTGTCGAAGAGACGGGAAGGCAGTAACAGCTGGCTACAGATATCTGTCCAGCGACACACCATCTCCCGCCTTAATGCGCCCATTGCTGCCATAATGGCAACTCCATTTCCCGCGCAACCCCAGCTAGGCGCTCTAGTTCATTAACTGCTAATTACATAGTGAATCTCCATTACACAGACAGCCCGACAGACAGATTTCAAACATACACACACACACACACACAAAACACTGCGTTCATTACTAATTCTAATTGACAAATATTTTACAAACTTGTGATTTTTACTTAACATTCCATTGCAAATACATGGCCATGGGACAACGCATCTGTCAGCCCCCAGCATTAAATAAAAATGAGAGATTTATGTCTTATTCACTTAGCATTGCAAGATTAAAGAATCTTCAAACCGTTTACGACAAGATCCACAAAATCTCAGCAAATCTGCAAAGTGGCTCTTCCGGTCTTCAAATTTGCAATTATAGTATTGCATTTAACAATATGTTCCTTGATATTATGATGTGAACAGTCTGTGCTTCGCCCAATAAACAGGAAGTATTGCGATCGTGCCAGATTTTCAAAACTAGGCGTTTCCACCGGAAATACATTTTTGAGGATGGACCCCTGAGTCCAAAAAAAAAAGAAGTGATTTTTAGAAAATTGTCTAGTTAAGTTCGAACTTGATATTCCGTTTAGGTATCACCATGGGATCCCAACAATGTATTTATGTGTCAAAATTCCTTAAACGCAAGTACCACTTTACTGATTTCTTTTTCACATTTTTTGCAATTTTCTCAAAAATGATTTTAACGATTTTCTTTAAACTAAGTATGTGAACTCCACATACAAAGAGCTACAACTTTTATTTGAAACATTTCTCTGGGTAAAGTCATTTAAGGGGGCTTTTGGGTGAGGGTTGGGGTTAGGTTGACCTCTAAAGTGCTATCATAGTTGATTATACAATTCTACCATCTAAACAAAATTAATTACTAATAAATAGATTGCCAGAATTCCGAGTTTCATGAAAATTAGTAAATTGGAAGTGCATTTTATTGAACAGTTTTAGTATTAATAACTATAAAATTTGTCAGAAACAATTTTGTAAATTGCAGCTGTGTGAGTGTTTCACACCAGATTTTTTTTTTTTTTTTTAATTAATTTTATAGGGAGGTACTAGGAGATAAAACTAACAATATTGGATTCTAGTGTCTATATTGATTGGCCACTCGGCTGGAAGGCCGAACTGTGTTTGGTCCACGCAATGTGATTAGATACTAAATAAATTGTCTCAAGGTGACAGCCGACCACATTAACTTAAATTTTCTGCTAAAGCAAGTTACTTGAAGCAAATATCTGGAAAACAAACTACGTGGCTCAATGCAGAGCACTGTAAAAGTAGTTAATATTCCGCATTTATAAGGTTTTTACAAAGAAATGTTGGGATCTTGACTGGTTTTTTGTAATTCAGATTTCACCGGATATACATGTACTGTGTGAGGGGGGGGGTTCACTAAATACGAAAGAAAACTGGTGTTTCAGTTCTCTTACTGAAATGGCAAATGTTCATCCACACGTGTTTTTATAGAGAAAATCACAGTCAACCGAAATACCTGTTCAGTAAATTCGTAATCCCGATGAATCAATTTGCTTTAAGTTCGGTATATTCACATCTTATTCCATTGTAATTAATACTATGTAGATAATAGAATGATGTAATAAACAGAAATAGTAGAAGAAAACATAACCCTACCTCTTCCCCAAAACTGCCCTTAAATGAATTTTCCCAGAGAAATGTTACAAATAAAAGTTGTAGCTCGTTGCATGTGTAGTTGATACACCAAGTTTGAGGTAAATCGTCGGAGCCATTTTTTTTTTAGAAAATTGCAAAAAACTGAAAAATCTAAGTAGGTAACGTATTACTTCCGGCGGATTCCGTTCAAAGCCTTATTCTCAAGTCTAGCACTTAAACTAAACATCAATTGAACTTCCTATTTTTTTTTTTTTTTTTTTTTTTGGCTTTTTGAGTTCTGCTGACCACACACACACACACACATTTCTACAAAACAATTTTTCCAACTCAGGGGACCTCAAGACGTATAAAGCCAGAAACTCCGGAATTTTGGAAATCTATTTATTTTTAATTAATTTTGTTTAGATGGTAGAATTGTATAAATCAACTAAGATAGCACTTTAGAACGAACGTAACCAACCTGTCCCCCAAAAGCGCCCTTAACGAGTTTAGCCGGAGAAATGTTTCAAATTAAAGTAGTAGCTTTTTATATGTGTAGTTCACATTCCTAGTTTAAAGAAAATCGTTGGAGAGCAGTTTTAGAGAAAATCGCAAAAAATAAAAAAACAGTCTGTAAATTGGTACTTCCGGTTGAGGAATTTTGACAGGTAACGTATTGTCCAGATCCCATGGTGATACCTAAACGGGGAATATTAAGTTTGAACTGTCTACGATTTTTCGTTTTTGAGCTATGCTGTTCACATACACACATACACACTCACCATTTTCTAAAAATCACTTTTTTTGAACTTAGGGGACATTAAAACGTGTAGCATATCCGGTGAATACTTGATTTCGTAAATATGGCAGGATTACAATACTTCCTCAAATAGTAGTCAGAGAAATGGTCTGTGTGTGTGTGTTTAACAGAATATCGCAAAAACGAAAAAGACACACGAACCTCAAACTTCATAAGACACGAAAATTTCATCTAAGACAATAGGTTTCCATCTAAAGTGCTATTTCAGTTTATTAGACAATTCTATCATCTAAATAATATTAATTAGAATTAAATATGTTGTTGAAATTTCGAGTTTCAAAAAATCGGATAACCGGAAGTGCGTTTACATTACCACTTTACTAAATGATTTTTTTCACTTTTTCGCGATCTTCTCAAAAAAGGTCTCCGACGATTTTCTTGAAACTTTCTATATAAACTACACATACAAAGATCGACAACTTTTATTTTACAAACTTTTCTGTGGAAAATTCATTTAAGAGCATTTTTAGGGGAGGGGTGGGGTTATGTTTTTTTTAAAGTACTGTCCTAGTTGATTATACAATTCTATCATCCAAAGAAAATTAATTAGAAATAAATAGATGGCCAAAATTCCGAGTTTCAAAGAAATTAGTAAACCAGAAGTGCGCTTTTACTGAAGAGTTCTTTCAGTTTTCAACGATTTTCATTAAATTTGGTACACAAACTATAAAATTTGTCAATTATAATTTTGAGAACTGGAGTAACAGAAAGTTGTGTGAGTGTTTCACACCTGGTTTTTTTCAGTTTTTCGTGTTTTTTTTCGAAAATGGCTGGCTCCAATGATTTTGTTTAAATTTCGTGTACTATCTACACACATAAATACCTATCACTTTATGTGGAACTTTCTTGGGGCAATTAATTTTTTGGTGATTGTAGGGGAACAGTAGCGTTATGCTGCCCCTTTAAAGTATCGCTTAGTATACCACCTACATAATATTAATACACATTAGAAGCATTGATAGAATGCTAAATTTGAATAAAATCGGTTAACCGGAAGTGCGTCTTTACAGAATAGTTTTTGTGTTATTTTGGTGATTCACTCTGAAACGATAATAAACGGTTTACAGAGATATAAACCTATCACTTCTGTTTGTCACATTGTAACGGAAAAATGGAATCGATGTGATTTTAAATTCGAAAAGTTATGCAGGTCTTTGTAAAATGTTATTGGCGGTTTCTTCTGGTCTTCACTGTAATCATATGAATCTGCTTTGCGAATTTTATCTGGAATGTTTCGCATCAGATATTATTTTCATAATCTGAGTATTTTTGGAAATGATTTCAGAGTCTGGCTCCTGAATGAAAAAAAGAAACAACTGGATCAGGATCTGTTACTGCAATGGAAATCTCGCTGGTCTTACTCTCAAAAGGGGAGGACCACCTACAGGTTTTTGCCAGACGCGACAATGGGTAGAAGAATTGGGTCCCCACAGATTTTTCTTACGCGGTCTCCAGGCTAGTGACAGGCCATGGGCAAATTAAGGGAAAGTGGTATGAGATGGGTTTGGTAAGTGATGGTTGCTGTCGTTGCGGTGAATTGGAGACCGCCGAACATATTATTTTTGAGTGCATTCGTTATGAGGATCTCCGGGCAAAATTATGGAATGCTGTAGGCTATCATGTTCGCATTGATAATGATACACTAACCTTGTTGCTGGAAAATCTCAGTGCATACGATGCCTTTAAAAAGTTTGCAGAAGAGGCTCTAAGACGTGGTACACTGTGGGGAGATTTTCGAGGGTAGGCGGAGCGTAAGTGGGGATATTAGTAATTTATTGGATGACTGTAGATTGAATGACTTAGATTGGGTAGTTATCGAGTTTTTAGCGGGCCTCTCAGGAATATCGAGTGCTGAGAGGTCAATTAGGATAGGAATTTTGTCTGCATGCGTGAAGTATGAATATATTTATTGTGTGAATGAGTATGAATGCGATGCGGTTTGTTAGCTTGTTTTGCTATGGTGGCATAAATTCATTATAATTTATGAAAGGTACCTTGTTGTGCCTTCCCTCATATATTCTTGCTTGGGAATCATTCTTGTTTCGGGATCATTGGGGATGAAGTATAATCATTGGGCTGTTATGAGCGAGAGCTCGGTGTGCGCGTTGAGCGCGTAAAAAAAAAAAAAAAAAAATCTGAGTATGTGGATAAATAATCTACTTAGAAGCAAATTGTTTGTAAGGATGTTTGTTGTTAAGAGCTATCGTGTAGAGTATGTTGTATGGTTGTTCCACTTAAATAATGTTTTTTCTGTTACTTATTTACTTTACCCGCAAGGGGTATCTGTTGCATACAGTTAATTGGGGAGTAGGGACCCCACGGGTTACCACAGCTAAGTATTCTATGCACTTCGTCAAGAACAGTACACAATACATTTAAAAGTACATATACTCTACACTTTACAGACAAGGACAAACACAGTACACAAACTAGGGTCTCCGTCCCTAGCTAATTGGCGTAAGCCAAGGGAGAAGAATTGGGATTAGCTCAATGTTAGCGCGATGGACTAGCAACGCGGAGGTCCCGGGTTCGAATCCAGCATGCTGCC
>JAAEAF010005554.1:65781-78002 GCA_011037195.1 Triatoma infestans
GTATATACGGTGAAAACTAGATATGGAAAACTTGACACGATTACAAAATACTTCCTGTGACAGCCAGTTAGGTGCCAGTAACAATATACAGGTTGACATACAAGATAAAATACGTATAAAATCGAAATATGCTATTGATTGGATTGGCACCATTAAAGGCTTAAGGGATTATTTCTTAGATTTAAGCAGACCTTGGTATATTTCAAATTAATATTTAATTCTCTGCAAACTGTCTACTAAGCATAAACATTACGCCACTTAATTATGACCAAGCAATTTTAAATTATCACTTAATTGTAAAAACCTACAATAAAATTCGCGTGTGAAACACTCACACAACTTTCTCTGTAGTTTATAAAATTGTAACTGACAAACAATATAATTAATCCCAATAAAATTTACCCAAATTTAATGGAATTCGTCGGTGTTTTTATGGCGAAAATCGCGAAAATGATAAAAAAAAAAAAAATCTGTTCAGTAAAAGCGCACTTCTTCCGTCATATCCCAATTTTTTTCAAACTTCAGAATTTCAACAACATATTTAATTCAATTAATATTATTTAGATGATAAAATTGTATAATAAACTGAAATAGCAATTTAGTGGAAAACCTAACCCCACCCCTCCCCCAAAAGTGCCCTTTAATGAATTTTTCCGGAGAAATGTTTCAAATAAAAGTTGTAGCTCCTTATATGTGTAGTAGATATATGAAGTTTAAAGAAAATCATTAGAGCCATTTTTGAGAAAATCTAAAAAAAAAACATTCAGTAAAGTGGTACTTCCGGTTGAACGATTTTTTACTTGGACTCAGGGGGGACCTCAAGACGGATATTTCCGGTGAAAATTCGATATCGGAAATTTAACACGATTACAATACTTTCTCTAAAACTTAAGAGTAAGAGACTAGACAAATATACGTATCAATATTTGTAACATTTTTCGGGGAATATTGATTCTTTGGGGGGTTGTGGGGGAACAGTAGCGTTATGCTGCCCCTCTAAAGTACCACTTCAGTATAATATACGGTTTTACCACCTACATAATATTAATACACATTAGGGGCACTGATAGAATTCCAAATTTGAAGAAAATCCATTAACCGGAAGTGCGATTTTACAGAATAGGTTTTTGAGTTATTTTTGGGGGAATTTTCTCGAAAACGGTTACAACGATTTTCTTTTAACTTGGGAATGCTTGCTGCATAGACAGAAACGTATCACTTTTATTTCAAACATTTTTCTGAAAAAAGAAATCATTTTCGAGCGCTCCAAATAAGGCCGTTCAGGTATTAAAGTAAAATCCTCACCACCATTGTCATGGCCAGTCTAAATAAACATTGTAACATTGCAATTTTAAAGAAAGTCATGTGACTACACATGTATTTCCGGTGAAAAATCAATTTCGAAAGACTGGCACGATCGCAATACTTCCTGTCACTAGGAATAAAAGAGATTAATGAGAAATATATTATCGGCATTGGATTAACATAAAAGACAAATACTTAAACATTAAATTCTAACTTATGCGTTATTAATCATTGTAGCACACTGCTGTCTCGTTAATCTTAATCGAACAATAAAGTGTATGATATTTGCTTCAAACAAACACTGACACACACACACACACACACACACACACACACACACACACACAAACAAACAAACAAACCATTTACTAAGAGCATTTTTATTACAATTTCTTACTGACTCCCAAAAAGTGATTTTTAAAAAATTCTGTGCTTATGTCTCTCTGTCTGTAAGTGTGTCCGCATAACTCCAAATCAGAAAATCGTAGAAAGTTCAAACTTGATATTCCGTTTAGATATCACCATGGGAACCGACAGTAGGTCAGGGGTCAAAATTCCTCAACCGGAAATACCACTTTACTGAATGGTTTTTTTCACTTTTTTGCAATTTTCTCAAAAATGACACCAACGATTTTCTTCAAACTTAGTATATCAACTACACATACAAAGAGCTACAACTTTTATTTGTAACGTTTCTCCGGGTAATCTCATTTTAGGGCACTTTTGGGGGAGGTAAGCGGTTAGGTTTTCCTCTAAAGTGCTATTTCAGTTTATTATACAATTCTATCATCTAAATAATATTAATTAGAATTGAATATGTTGTTGAAATTCTGAGTTTGAAGAAAATTTGATGACCGGAAGTGCGTTTTTACTGAACAATTTTTTTTTTTTTCAGTTTTCGACGAATTTCATTAAATTTGGTACACAAACTATAAAATTTGTCTCTTATAATTTTGAGAAATGAATTAAGAGAAAGTTGTGTGAGTGTTTCGCAAGAGATTTTTTTTTTTTCAATTAATTGCGCGTTTTTTTTAACATGTATGGTAATTAGCGCCTGGAACCTTCTCCGTGCACTGCCGGCCTCCGGATAGTGTTCTCTCGTTACAGACAACAGTTATCTGTTGTCGCTGCCGGCAGTTAGCCGTAGAGGCTCCTGGGAAGAGAAAATCTAAGGCCAGCACAGTTGGACTCGAACCCGGAACCTCCGCGTGGGAGTTCAGTGCACTAACCATTGAGCTAAACCTTTCCCTACGAATTCCTTTGGGAAAATTTTGTAAAAATTGTGTTTAACATCAATTTTATTTTGTTGCATTAGTATGCGGTAAAATGGCGGACATAATTGCATTTCTGCCAAATTCTCTTTTATCTTTTTTTTTTTCAACAATGCAATGAAAATTCTTAATTATTTTCTTTATAGCTCACATTAATTATATAAAATAGTAAATATTATATCAGAAAAAACTTGATTTTTTGTGGTTTAAAAAAAATTTTTATTACGAAATTTGATACTTTATAAAACACCTACGGAGGAAAAATTAGTAAAAAAAAAAGAATATTTGTAAACTTGATTTTTCATAGAAATAATTAGCTTTAAATAATTAACCAATCACAGTGTAGAAGTGAATGAGGCAAAAGTGGGCGTGGTCAACATGATAATTCTAAATTTCTGATTGGCCTAACATACGCCCATACATTCACTTCTACATGTGGTGCAGTCCACGAAGTATTGAAAGAGTAGCTACGCATAAACTAATTCAATCAAAATCTTGTTTCTCACAACAACATAATAAAAGGAATCGAACTAATTATTAGTGCAATTAAACAAATAAATTATAATAAGAAGAAGCGTTGTAATATTAGAGTTCGTTAAACTGGAGACTGCGCAACTCTGTAAACTATGTAGATTGGAGAAAGTATTCTGAGTGTTTCACACCAGATTTTTCCTCTAAAGTGCCATTTCAATGTATTATACCATCCTGCCGTCTATAATAATATCAATAAGAATTTAACGTGTGATCTAAATTCTGAGTTTGAAGAAAATCGGTTTACCGGAAGTATGACTTTACTGAACGGTTTTTATTTTCCCTGACTCCTAGTAAGGGGAACTGTTGCGATCCTGTTAGATTTTCGAAATTGTGGTTCACCGGAAATACATGTTTTGGGGTCCCCCTGAATACGAAAAATATGTTTTTAGCGAATAGTCTGTGTGCGTGTTAACATAATATCTCAAAAACCAAGGCTGTTTGTTGGTTTTTGTTTCGAAAACTCCACCAACGGTTTACTTTAAACTTCGTATCTAAACATATAAATACCTATCACATTTACTTGAAACATTTTCCCCCGGAAAATTTGTTTTTGGGGGGGGGAGGTTCTGGTGGAACAGTAGGATTCCTAAAATCCTAAAATTCTATGGCGCAACAGTCCATAAAAGACCCAGACTTGCCAGACGGCGATATATTGGGGGACGTGTGGTAAGCACGCCGCAGCAGTTCCCACGCTGTTTAGTTCTGACCTTCGCTACCAACTGTAGCTTCCCATTTTTATTTTTCTCATGATGCTGGGTCAACATTGACTTTGACCTCACGGGAATGGAACCCTGAATTGTTGCACCTAAGGCGGGTGCGCTAGCCACTAGACCAACGCGTGAGGACCCTCTAAAGTACCACTTCAGTATGATATATGATTTTATCACCTACACAATATTAATACACATTGTTAGAATTCCAAATTTGAAGAAATCGGTAGCGGATTCTGATTTTACAGAATAGTTTTTTGATTTTTTTTTATGTTTTTTTCGAAAACAGGTCAAACGATTTTCTTTAAACTTGGAATGCTTGCTGCACAGATATAAACCTATCACTCTAAAATGGTTTGGGAATGTCTAGGTAAGCTTAATGACATCGGCAGAGAGAACAAAGTCGCTTTCTTTAGGATGCCAGGGCATGTTGGCATTGAAGGGAATGAGATGGCCGACGCTCTGGCAAGGAAAGGTGCAGTATCTCCACTTCTGGGATCTGAACTATTTTGTGGTGCCAGTGACCAGCCTCTTCTAGAGGAAGTCAAGAAGGTGGTGGAAACAAGGAGGTTTCAATTTTGGTACTCCCTCCGAGGACTGAGACACGCTAAGATCTGCTTCGGGAATTATAACCCAGGGAGGTCGGAAGTATGCATTGGCCTCAGTAAGAATCACGGGGTTTCCTCATGGGGCATTATAGACTCAGGGAACACCTGACGAAGCTGGGCTTGAAGAGTGAACAGCATGTTGTACCCTTTAAAGACCTAATCATGTGTTTTTTCCCCACTCAGGTACCAACACACCTCTTAACCTAGTTAGGCCCTAACAAAAACATTAAAGAACCAGTGTATCAACTAAATTTTCTCTGTACAAATCTATGTTACCACATTGTTTGACACAAAGCATCCTGATGATGGGCGAATACCCGAAACCGGTCGATGACTACAAAAAGAAGTACGGAATATATCTCTGATGCTTTCCAGTTTCTGCGGAACCAACCACAACAAACTCCAATATACATCCTAACGGACTGCGATGCTGCCATTCAGAGAATGGGTCGTTACTAAGATGTGGAGGAGGAGGGGAACATACCCTTCCCAAAGCCATCCAGGATATTAAGATTCCTTAGGGATCTTAACATGTAGATGGGGTGCTGTAGGCGAGAAGTTCACCCATAGCACAATAGGCCGTGTAGGCCGCAGAGCAAAAGGCCCCCTGGCACTCACCCCCCCAAATCACTTTATTTGAAACATTTTTCAAATCAAAATCACCACCACCATTTTTATGGCCAGCCCACCCAAACCTTGTAAAACGTTATAATTAAAAAAAAAAAATTTGGGTGTGAAAACTCACACAACTTTCTCCTACTCCAGTTCTCAAAATTATAACTGACAAACTTTATAGTTTGTGTACAAAAATTTAATGAAATTCGTCGAAAACTGAAAAAACTGTTCAGTAAAAGCGCACTTCCGGTTTACTAATTTTCTTGAAACTCAGAATTTTGGCCATCTATTTATTTCTAATTATGTTTGGATGATAGAATTGTATAATCAACTAGGATAGCACTTTGATGAAAATCTAACCCCACCCCTCCCCTAAAAGTGCCCTTAAAAGAACTTTCCCAGAGAAATGTTTTAGTTAAAAGTTGAAGAACTTTGCATGTTTAGTTTATATACGAAGTTTCAAAAAAATCGTCGGAGCCAATTTTGAGAAAAAGTGAATAAATCATTTAGTAAAGTGTTAAAGTAAACGCACTTCCAGTTATCCGATTTTTTTGAAACTCGGAATTCCAACAAAATATTTAATTCTAATTAACATTATTTAGATGACAGAATTGTCTAATAAACTGAAATAGCACTTTATATGGAAACCTAACCCCACCCCTCCCCGAAAAGTGCCCTTCAGTGCATTTTGACGGAGAAATGTTTCAAATAAAAGTTGTAGCGCCTTGTATGTGTGGTTGATGTTCCTAGTTTAAAGAAAATCGTCGGAGCCCATTTTTGAGAAAATCGCAAAAAAGTAAAAAATCCAACTAGTAAAGTAGTACTTTGTAAAGTGGTTGAGGAATTTTGACAGATAACGTAGAGTCAGATCCCATAGTGATACCTAAACGGAATATCAAGTTTCAACGTCTACGTTTTCGTTTGTGAGCTATGCTGTTCACATACATACATACATACACACACACACACACACACACACACACACACACACACACGACACAGGCCATTTGCTAAAAACCATTTTTTTGGACTCAGGGGACCTCAAACGGATATTTGCGGTGAAAACTCGATATCGAAAATTTGACGTGATTACAATACTTCCTCTTACTGGGAGTGAGAGAGTAAAAAAGTCTTGAGTAAACTGTAATAATTAGCATAAGAAGAAGTCCGTACCCGAGTGTTCTGCACCAGATTTTCCCAATAGAATTTCAGTTTCCAAAATTTCACACTATAAGAATTGTTTTTTTTTAAAAAAAAGAATTGAATGCAGTATATTTAGTGAACTAGGCTGTGTATATATCGCGGCAAATTTTTTTTAGTCTAGCGTAGATGTCAAATTGTGGCTAGTTGGAATTCTAGCTCGATTGTCGTCAGATGCTGGCACGAGTCGCTTTAGTATAACACAACCTTCGTTTCCAATAATTTCTTGGCTACAGTGACCTCCATTTTAACTAAACAAAAATTGTAATAATAATAATAATAATAATAATCTAAATCCATTAATTATATTTGATTAATTAAAAAAAATGTGTTTGGGTAAACTAATTGTGCCATTAAACATTTAATTATTTATTTATCAATTATATATTTTATTACGAAAAATACAAAACAAATTATTTGTCTGCCAATATACAAGCTAAATATAAATTATAAAAATAGTGTACTGATGTCTGGTCTGCACGAAAACTTTTTTGTCTGTCTGTCCGTACGTATGGTATTATTTGGTCAGCATAACTCAACACCGGGAAATTATAGAAATATGAAAACTTGATATTTTGTTTACTCACCCCTCCCCCACCCTGGGGGCAGGGAAGACAGGCAATTGTAGTTTATAGCAAAAAAATCTAACAACCGGAAATACCCATTGTTACTGTCAAATCAATTTTTTCAGTTTTTCGCGATTTTTATGGAAACGGTTGTAAAGATTTTCTTGAAACTTTGTATATCAACTACACATAGACACAGTTACAACTTTTATTTGAAACATTTTTCTAAGAAAATATTTTAAGGGTATTTTGAGGGGGGGGGGGGGGGTGGGTGGCGTTGGGTGACGTTAAGCTTTCCTCTAAAGTGGCCATTTCAGTATATATTATACCATTCTATCGTCTATATAATATTAATAAGAATTCAATGTGTGGCCAAAAAATTAAGAGTTTAATGAAAATCGGTTTACCGCAAGTGTGATTTTAATGAATGGTTTTTTTTTACATTATTCTCTCTCTCTCTCTCTCTCTCTCTCTCACACACACACACACACACACACACACATATGCAGTTTGCTAAAAAACATTTTTACTTCCTGCTACTTCTGTAAGTATAGCGATCGATCATGTCCAAACAGGAAATGTATATTTTGACTTCCTCTAATTTGGAGGTGGGGGGGGGGATTTGAAAGATCTCAAAATCCTCCAAACCGGAAGTGCGATATTACTAAAGTTTATTACTTTTGACATTCTCTCACTCCCTAGTAACAGGAAGTATTGTAATCGTGTCAAATTTTCTATTTTCGAGTTTTCACCGGAAATATACGTTTTGAGGTTCCTTAAGTCCTAAATTATGGTTTTTCAGTATGTATGTATGTTTGTTTGTGACACAGCATAGCTTCTTAAAAATGAAAAAATCACAGAAAGTTCAAACTTGATGATGTTCCCGTTTAGATATCACCATGGGATACCAACAGTAAGTTATCTACCGAAATTCCTCATTCCGGAAGTACTACATTACTAATAGTTTTTTTTTTTTCCACTTTTTTGCTATTTTCACAAAAATGACTCCAACGGTTTTCTTTGAAACTTGGTATATATCAACTAATACATACAAACACGGAGCTATAATTTTTATTTGCAAAAATTTTTCTGGGTAAATTCATTTAAGGCGGTTTTTGGTGGAGAGGTGAGGATAGTTTTTCCCTTTTTAATCTAAATAATATTAATCGTATAAACAATTAAGAAGTCAACTTCTCTCCAGGACTACTAACATCAGGCTTGTTCGACCAGTTCTCACATACGCATCAAAAACATGGGTTCTGTCCAAAATTGATGAAAATATCTCTCCAAATTAGAGCTGTAGGTGATGCCTACGTCGCGCAGGAAATCAAGTTAGTTCGTTTGATATGGGCTAATCACGTAGTCAGGATGGACAGAAAAAGAGCAATCGGAAGACAACGGTTGAGACGGGAAGATACGGCTGCATTGCTCGATGCGTAGAACTGGGGGAAAACTGCCCAAAAGAGGGATGTTTGGAATATTTGCCATAGGCTTATTGCGGAGGCCAGGACTCCACTAGTGGGTTGTCGACCCACGGATATATGTATGTATGTATGTATGTATGTAAATAATATTAAACAGCACTTAATATTTGTTGTGGTGGTTGGTTCCGCAGAGCTGGAAAGCATCAGAGACATTTTCCGTGATAGCCTGCTTCTTTTTGTGGTCATCGACCAGTTTCGGACGTTCGCCCATCTTCAGGATGCGTTTGTCAGACAGTGTGATAACACAGACTTGCATAGAGAAATTCAGTTTATACACTGAATACACTCAGTGTGTTGCCAAAATTCTGGAGTTTGAAGAAAATTGGTTGAACGGAAGTGAGTTTTTTTTTTTTCAGTTTTCTGCATTTTTCTTCATCAAAAACATCGACGGGATTTCTTTAAATTTGGCTATACTAACTATGAATACGGGGATCAGTAGCGTTATGCTGCCCCTCTAAAGTACCACTTCAGTATCATATATGGTTTTTACCACCTACAAAATATTAATACACATCAGAAAGCATTGACAGAATTCCAAATTTGAAGAAAATCAGTTGACCGGAAATGCGAGTTTACAGAATAAGTTATTGTGTTATTTGACGTGCTCTGGAAAATGACTACGATTTCCTTTTAAAGTTGGTATGCTAATTAAATTGTATATATTATACCATTCTAGAGGTTAATAATATTTTGTTAATTATTATTTCTAATAATTAATGTAAGTTTGTTTTCAGGTTAAAATGGCGTAGCCAGTCAAACATGCGGAAACTTGTGGTCACTTATCAAAATTAAAAAAATTATTTAGCTGTTTTGATTAAAAATGTGTTAAAATAAAAAGCTAGATATAATTTGTTTGTAAAACATTCAAATTGAAAAATAATGTCCGCCGTAATTGTTTCAGAGTTGACTCTGGTTTTGTATTAAAAACAGATGTAAGTTTAGCAGCCAATTAGCTACCAGATGATTATTAACACTACACACCAAACATTGTCGTTACACTCTTTAAATTCATACAAAATTAATTTTATTACAATATACCTCCCCCCAACATGTAATCGAGTCATACACTAACTGTTATTTTTTTTATTTTTACTTTCACTTACTCCTAGTAAGAGGAAGTATTGTAATCGTGTCAACTTTTCGATATCGAGTATTTACCGGAAATATCCGTTTTGAGGTCCCACGAGTCCAAAAATGTGCTTTTTAGCAAATGGTCTGTGTGTGTGTGTGTGTGAGTGTGTGTACGTATGTGAACAGCATAGCTCAAAAACGAAAAACCGTAGAATGTTCAAACTTGATATTCCGTTTAGGTATCACCATGGGATCTGACAGTACGTTATACGTCAGGATTCCTGAACCAGAAATACCACTATACAAGTTGTTTTTTTTTAACTTTACTCAAAAATGGCTCCGATGATTTTCTTGAAACTTGCTACATCAACTACACGTACAAAGAGCTACAACTGTTATTTGAAACATTTCTCAGGAAAAATGCATTTAAGTGTAATTTTGGGGGTGGGGTGGGGTTACGGTTTCCTCTAAAGTGCTATTTCAGATTATTAGACTATTCTTTCATGTAAATAATTAGAATTAGATGTATTGTAGAAATTCCGAATTTGAAAAAAATCTGATCACCGGAAGTGCGTTTACTTTACCACTTTACTAAATGATTTTTTCACTTTTTCGCGATTTTCTCAAACATGGCTCCGATGATTTTCTTGAAACTTTGTAAATAAACTACGCATACAAAGATCTACAACTTTTATTTAAAACATTTCTCTAAGAAAATTCATTTAAGGGCACTTTTAGGGAGGGGGAGGGGTTATGCTTTTCTCGAAAGTGCTATCATAGTTGATTATACAATTCTATCATCCAAACAAAATTAATTAAAAATAAATAGATGGCCAAAATTCCGAGTTTCAATAAAACTGGTTAACCAGAAGTGCGTTTTTTTCAGTTTTGCCGAATTTTATTAAATTTGGTACACTAGCTATAAAATTTGTCAATTATAATTTTGAGAACTGGAGTAAGAGAAAGTTGTGTGAGTGTTTCACGCCAGATTTTTTTTTAATTTAAGGCGCGTCAACATGTATAGTCATTGGCGCTCGGAGCCTTCTGAGTGCACTGCCCGGCCTCTGGATAGTGTTCTCTCGTTACAGACAACACTGTCCATCACCGGGACAGTGAGCTGTAAGAGGCTTTCTTCTTAGGGGAAGGAAAAAATCTAAGGCTAGCACAGCTGGACACGAACCCGGGACCTCCGCGTGGGAGTCCAGTACGCTAACCACTTAGCTAATCCCTTCCCAATATATACATCACGCTCCACACTTATTGAACAATACATGAATTATCTGTCAGACAACAATTTTATAAAAACAGACAATGATAAATAAGTAATATCCAAGAATTAGTTATAAAGCGCCAATATAAAATAATATAGAGAAATAGAAAAGTAACTTAATTAAATTACACGCTTAATTCAATTAGGCGAATTACTTAATAACAATGATTATGTTATGAATGTAAACAAAAAGATATAAAATAATGATTTTAAATCCTTTTTCCTTCAATAATCTTCCTTAGGGTAATTTATTATTATATTATTATTATTATTAATCACATTATTTATTTTTCTTTTATTATTTTTATTATTTTTTTATATTTTCATTCTATCATCAAAATAACATTAATTAGAAATTACATATGTTGTTGAAATTCCCGAGTTTGAAGAAAATCAGATGATCGGAAGTAAATTTTACAGAATGAATTTTATTTATAGTTTTTTGCGTTTTTCTCAAAAATGTCTCTGACGATTTCCTTGAAACTTGGTATATCAACTACACATACAACGAGCTACAACTTTTATTTTAAATATTTTTTCCAGGAAAAATTCATTTGAGGGTGGATTTGGGGAGGGGTGGGGGGTTAGGTATATTCCACTAAAGTGCTATTTCAGTTTATTATATCATTATATCATCTACATAATATTAATTACAATGAAATGTGATATCGGGTGATTTTTTTTCCAGAAAAACACCGACGGCTATAAACACTAATTAGAATTATGTGTGAAGAAAATTTGCCATTTCGCAGCCAAGAGAAAGTCGTGTGAGTGTTTCACATCACAAATATCGTTTTCTCTTACTCGCTAATAAGACGAAGTATTGTAATCCTGTCAAATTTTCGATATTCACTTTTTCCCGGAAATTCACGTTTTGAGGTCCCCTGAGTCCAAAAAAGTGGTTTTTAGCAAATAGCCTGTGTGTGTATATGTATGTGAACAGCATAGCTCAAAAAGGAAAAACCTTAGAAAGTCACCATGGAATCTGACAGTACGTTATCTGTCAAAATTCCTCAACCGGAAGTACAACTTTACAAGTTGGTTTTTTTACTTTTTTGCGTTTTTCTCATAAATAGTTCCAATGATTCGGGAATGTACATTTAAGGGCACTTTTTGAGGGAGGGGTTAGGGTTAGATTTCATTTTTTAGAATAATTTTGTTCACACCCGGTAATAATGTTTTTTTACTTTATCTTACTGTTGCCGGAAATGCATGTTTTGAAGTCACACGAATCCGATAAAACCGGTTTTTTTAAAAGAATAGTATTTGTGTATGTCACATCACAAATGTCGTGTCAGCATATTCAAAAAACGGAAAGCCGGTAATAATTCAAACTTTATATTTCGTTTTTAGTTCTATAAGGGGAACTGGCAGCAGTTTTTAGTTAAACACGATCAACCGGAAGTATTACATTACTGACTAGATTTTTCAGTTTTTTTACTAATGATTTTCTTGGCGAATTTGCTTTCAGGATGGATGAAAATCCGATCATACCAAATTTTCGATATCGAGTTTTCACCGGAAATACATGCTTTGTACTCCTCTAAATACGAAAAAAAAAAATATATATTCAGCGTCAGAATATCT
>JAAEAF010005555.1:0-29804 GCA_011037195.1 Triatoma infestans
GACAAACTAAAGTACAATACAAATAAGTTTTATTAAAAGTTAATGTGATCTTAGCCACGGACCATCACAATCAGGCGAATGCCTCATAATCAGGGTTGTAGGCTGATATTCCTGTCCGCAGACAGTCATCAAGATGCTCGTCGGTAATTCGAGATCTGTATTTTGATTTTATTATGTTCATGGTTGAAAACAATGAACATAAATATGTATCCACATAAATATGTATTAATAAATAAATAAATTTAGTTTTAGATCTTTTTATATTTTTTTCTTTCTAATTTGAGATTTAACTGGATAATTAGTTATCAAAAGTGCTATGTTTAGAAATGAAGTAGCGTTTAACGTTATATTTTTTTGCCACTGCAACTGTACTACCCACAATAGACAAACACATTAATCTTTAATATTTACGAAACAATAGGATTCTTCCCAATCTGTATATTGAAATTATGCGATCGAGATCTTTTACTTGGCCCAGTCATTTTAGGATTAAAAATTTATTTAATAAAATGTATCAATAACGAACAACAGAAAGCTAGGGAGTTACAAAACACTATGTTAGTCAAGACCTAACTGTAACTATAAATAACCTAACTGTAAGGCAATTTGCAGTTTACAGTTTGAATAAAATTATAAATGAAAATTTTTGGTTTTTGAATCTAAAAATTTCAAAAATCTATCAATTTAATTTATTTTTAATACAAATTTTCGCTTAAATTTCAAATGGTTTGCTTTTCTTTTGTTTTTATTTCATGGTAGCACATACAAAACAGCGGTCGGGCGCCATGGCGCCCGCGGGCATATGGTTGGGGACCACGGCCCTATACGGTTGCTCTCTCGCGTATACCTTGAGTCGGCCCTGCATCAGCTAGTTGTTGCCCTGATTAGTTAGACCAACATGGGGATGGTTATAAAACAAGGCAATAGAAGGGTGGGACATAACATTCCCTTATCTTATACCTAAATGGCTAAGTTAGTGGGCCAATGTTTAATTTCCACCCTTGAGATTGATATTTATATGAAAGATGGTATACAATCTTTAACCTAATTTTTACAATCTCCTACTCCTGCCTATTAAGAGAAAGTATTACGATCGTATCAAATTTTGGAAATTGTGTTTTCTCCGGTAATACATAATTTGAGGCTTCTGAGTAGGTACGAAAAAAATGTTTTAAGCGAATGGTCGTTTAAGCGAATGTGTATTGAAAATCTCAAAAACAAAAAACCGCAGAAACCTCAGAAGTTAGTATTCAATTTAGATATTAACACAGCACTGGTATGATATTTTTGGACAAAATACATCATCCGGAAGTACTACTTTACTGAACGGGGGGGGTGCGGAAGTTTTCGGCAATTTTCTTAAAAATGGCTCCAACGATTTTTATTCCTAGTAAGAGGAAGTATTGTAATCGTATCACACTTTTTAATATCTAGTTTTCACCGGAAATATCCGTTTTGAGGTTCCCTGAGTCCAAAAAAAAAAATGGTTTTTAGAAAATGGTCTGTGAGTGTGTGGGATGTATGTAAACAGCATAGCTCAAAAATGAAAAAAAAAATCATAGAACGTTCAAACTTGATAATCCGTTTGGATATCACCATGGGAGATCCATAGTAGATTATTTGACAAAATTCCTCAACCGGAAGTACCGCTTTACTGAATTAGTTTGTTGTTTTTTTTCCTTTTTTGCAATTTTCACAAAAACAGCTCTAAACGATTTTCTTGAAACTTGGTGTATCAACTACACATACAAACAGCTACAACTTTTATTTCCACAACATTTCTCCAAGAAAATTCATTTAAGGATACTTTTGAAGGAGGGATTTGGGTTATGGCTTCCTCTAAAGTGCTAGTTCAGTTTATTACACACATTCTATCATCATCTAAATAATATTAATTAGAATTAAATATGTTGTTGAAAATGCCGATTTTGAAAAAAATCGGATGACCGGAAGTACGTTTTTAGTACAGTTTTTTTTTCAATTTTTGTGATTTTCTCCATAAAAACGTTCAACAAATTTCATTAAATTTGGTTTACTAATTATAAAATTTGTCAATTACAATTTGGAAAACTTGAGTAAGAGAAAGTTGTGTGAGTGTTTCACTCCAGTTATTTTTTTTTCTTTTAAACTTCATATACTATCTTCTACATACATAAATACCCTAACACTTTTATTTGAAACATTTTCCCAGAACATTGAGTTTTGTGGGTTTCTGGGGGTTCATAGAATTAAGCTTTCCTCTAAAGTACCAGTTCAGTATAATGTATGGTTCTCTTTGTTAGGCTAGAACTAGGTATCAAACCGCTTTGCGTAACTATATTGAAAAGAGCGTTAAATTGGTGGGTAAATTTGCTTTCCAGAGATTCGAATGATCTTGCAAAACGGTGCTTAATTCTTGGGTATCATACAATAAAAGATGATAATCGTAAGATGACAAATATATCGTGGTTTGGTCGATTATATAATATTCTTCTATCTCTTGGCTACCCTGATACGATTGGTGGGACAATAAGTGTGGAGTTGCTTACAAAAATTAAAGATGAAATAGTAGAAAGATGGTCTAATCACACTCTGAGTAATGATGTGAACAGAGTATTGAATAGTAATTATAATCCATTGTATAGATGTATTTGCTCTTTTGGACAAGGGGAATTTTATATAGTTAATAATAATAATATTAGAAAACAGCGAACAATTATGCAGCTAAGGTTATGTAACAAGACTATCATTAACTTGTATATTGAAGGTACTAGTTACAGAATTGATAGCGAAGAGATATGTTGTGTATGTAACCTCCATAGGTTGGAGACCTTAAATCATCTTCTGCTGGAATGCCCTATTTATTTACCATATAGAAATAAATTTTTAAGTAAATATATTGTACAGGATCTAGCTGATAGTGATAATCTATTAAATTTATTAAATATATCAGATAATGAGCAATTAAACAGTATTTACTATTATATCTGTAATATGTTAAAATTAAGATTATTTTGTATCGAAGAATAATTCTCATTTTTGTTATTAATCTATTCATTTATTAGTTACTGCTAGTCTGCTATTTTGGATTATTATTATTTTTTGTTTGTTTATGTATTTATACATTTTTTATTTATTTTTATTTTTTTAATTTATATATTTGTTGTACAAATATTGTAATACACCAGACTCGCTGTAATTATGTAATACATTCATAAATACAGTATTATATTATTATTATTATTATTATTATTATTATAATGTATGGTTCTGCCACCTATCTAATATTAATATACAAATACAAGTATTGCTAGAATTCTAAATTTGAAGAAAAACAATAGGTTTTTCGACTTTTTTTTTTGCATTTTCACGAAAAGGACTTAACTATTTTATTTTAAACTTAGAAGAAATAAAAATCATATGATTTTTATTTATTAAATTTTCCGAAAAATTAATTGTAGAGGAGTTTTGAGAGTCTGTTTGTCTATTACGTTGATTAAATTTCAACTGCACAAGCTTGGTTGGTTTTGACAGAGTACGCTCCACAGAAGTCCGCTCAGGTATACAAGGTATAGCTCCGCACACTTTTTTTTGTGGTCAACCTAACTAAACATTGTGAACGTTGTAATTTTAAAGAAAATGTAATTAAATTGTTTTAATTTGGTTCTTAGTCTTGTGATTGTTTCACACCACATTTATGCCTTTTGTAAATCATTTTTTCTTGGTATTTATGGGTGTAACCTCCCAGCACTATGTACGAGGTGTGTAAATTAAGTAATGAGACTGATTTTCTAGTGTTCGATCTGGCAACACTGGAGACGCGGCGCGTGCGTGGTAGGGCAAGTAAACATCTGATACACGTCCAGTGTAAATTTGAAAATGCTAGAGTTGTTGCACTGTCCGTAGTGACTTTTTTTGTGAGCAAGGTTTTTTTCAGTGCGTTTTAAAAATGAGTGACATCAATTACGAGCAACGTTGTGCTATCAGGGTTTGCTTCAGACTTGGGCACAGTGCAACGGAAACTTTTGAAAAACTGTGCCAGGCCTATGGAGACAATGTTTTGTCGAGAGCACAGGTTTTTAGGTGGTTTAAGTCATTTGCAGAAGGAAGGGAATCAATTGAAGACGAGTCTTGCAGCGGAAGGCCTTCATCTTCAAGAACCGACGAAAATATTGGCAGAATCCGCGATCTCGTGCGTTCAGATCGTCGTTTGACAGTCCGAATGATCCGCGAAGAGTTGAATTTGACTCACACAACCGTTCATCAAATTTTGACTAATGAATTGGGGGATGAGAAAAATTTGTGCAAAAATGGTTCCGAAAAATCTTTCACAAGAGCAAAAAGACATCAGAAAGGAAAGGAGCCTTGACTTTTTGGGAGCAATTGAAAACGATCCCAATTTTTTGGAACGTGTTATTACAGGAGACGAGTCTTGGGTGTTTGAGTATGACCCAGAACCTAAGCGTCAGAGCATGCAGTGGCACACTTCAACCTCTCCAAGGCCAAAAAAAGCAAGAATGAGCAAGTCAAAAATCAAATGCATGCTGATTTGCTTTTTTTGATAGCCAAGGAATCGTTCACAAAGAATTTGTGCCTCAATGCCAAATGGTAAACCAACATTTTTACCGAGAAGTTCTTGAGAGACTTCGAAAAAGAGTCATGCGTCTGAGACCAAACATCAAAAACAAGTGGGTGTTGCATCACGACAATACTCCGTGTCACACCGCGATTTCTATTAATGAGTATTTGGCCAGTAATAACATTCCTGTGGCTCCTCAGCCTCCTTATTCACCCGCCTTGAGTCCATGTGAATGGATGTGTTTTTTTTGTTCCCAAAATTGAAAAATCACCTCAAGGGACGTCATTTTGGAACATTGGAGAATATTCAAACAGCCGTAACCGACCAACTGAAGTCTATTCCAGTATCCGAGTTACAGCACTGCTATGACGAATGGAAGAACCGTCTTCAGCGTTGTGTGGCTTCCCAAGGTAGTTACTTTGAAGGGGACAATGTTGAATTGTAATTTTATTTGAATAAAAAAAAGATAAAAAATCTGTCTCATTACTTAATTTACACACCTCGTATATGTTGAACGTTTATTTAATCGATGATAATTCGTTACTTTCAGCATAAGTCGGGGCTATAGTTTGTTCAGTTGCCAATGTTGAAGAATTTTGATCTGACTCTAGATAAACAATGTGATTTATTGTAGCAATCAACTTTCTTATCTCTTGTCCCAAATAGTTAATTGGTAATACCAATGATTCTTTTGCTTAGCTTTTGTTGAGGAAATGCTATAAAAACTGAAAACTGCTAACAGTCCCAACAATTAGATTTGCAAGGTTTTTACAGATATGTCAGCAGTAGTATGTAAATCATTTAGTCCATTTTGCTGAGAGAAAGTTGTTGAAATTTCTTTAAACATATTAATGCTAGATACAAAAAAATTGACTTATAAATTTGCGCTTTAACCAACGATATTGTTTTCTTGCATCTGGTAAAGAATTCAGCATTTAGCTTAAGGTACAGATAGAAGTAAATTATAAATATTTGGTAGTTTTTTTATTCATTTGATGTACGTGCAGAATTTATCACTAGAGATCGTAATGCTGTATTTCCCAGATGATTATTAATCGGTTAGGTTTTTTTTTTTAGATGATTGTGAAATCTGATTAATATTGTATTTTTCTTCATAAATAATAGAATTATTAAACTTTTTGTTTAAAGTCAAAAAAATTAGTTCAGTTTTTTAATCGAAAGTTTAAAAAAAAAGAACTGTTCAGAAAATTAAGAATAGTGGTAAAATGTTTTGAGATTATGAAGGAAATATTAATAGTTTCATCGGAACAGTTCTTTGTAAAGTTGTCAGAAATAGTTAACCATATGTTACTTTGAAGTGTATTTAATTTTTTTTCCCAGAAATGATATATTTAAATGAATATCGAAGTAAATTAAATAATCTTCCTTAGAAACAACCACCTACGTCAATTACACAACTTGTATCCTGGTACAAGTAAGACAGATATATTTTAATGCAAAACTAGCTTAAATTTTCTGCGCATATAATAATATGTAGACTTCGTGAATTTCTAATTGAAACCAATCATGCATCAAAATAAATCTGATTTCTTGATTTAAATAACTTTGATTGAAATCAGAGATTTTTATCAGAATATTATTTAGAGATCGGCCACTTCAAGAAACCATTTAATTTTAAGTTTTCCAAATAACTTAGTAATAAATATTAACCTTTTTTTGGGACAGTTTTCTTTTTATTTTATTTTTTACCAAACAAAAATAATTGTAATAATAAAAACTGTTGTATAATATAAAATAATAAAAGACAATTTATTCATGTGATTTCCGGCATGCACATATCTAGACCAAACCTTCTTGATCCCACGATCTCACTTTCTCACGTCAATCGCTTTTATATAAACAATTATAATGTGTGGAAAACAATTACTTTTGCATAATGAAGAAATTGTACAAATTAGGATTGTATATAGAGTATATAAAAACTTAAATACATAACAATTAAACGACGCTGATTACAGAATCATTCTCTTAAATGATTTAGAAAAATTAGTAGTATATTTATTTAAAATGAATGATTAGGCATTTGAATACTTCACCGTATTACCCCCGCAAATCGTGCTTTCCTGGTTTTTGAGCACTTTAACATGCCTTACGTTCTGTCGTTGTTCTAAATTGTAATGTACGTATTAAATTCATAAAAGATTTTCGAAATTGAGACATCACGAGGAATACATCGTATACATTGTGTTTGACAGAGATAGAGAAGAAGAAGAAATTACTTTATTCTGGGATTAAAAACACATAAGAATTTAAAAAATTATATATATTTATAGGTTTGGTGGTTTATGGTATTTAAATTGACTTTTTGACAATATTCTTATATTGTCACAAAAAGGGTTACGTACAACTTTGTATTTTGAGTTGTCTGTAGTATATACTGAACCAAATTGCTTAACTGCCACTCTACTTATTCATATATAGCAAGCTCGCTTACCTTCACGTTCAGCTAGTATCAGCTCACACCTACACAACGTATTTTAGAACAACCCTATCTCCAAAACTTCTGAGCACACACTGAATACTGGGCAGCCATTTTAAAAAGATCACATTCCCTACACTGTCATAGCTGGGATAAATAATCGATTGTTCGATGAATGGTCGAGCAGTTATTTATTGGGTGGCAGCCCTGCTACATACGTAATATGTGTGTACATATATATAGAAAAGTAAACAAAATATAACGGCCAAACTTGAATATATTCATAATGTAATAAATAGATGAAAAGTAAATTACAAAATAATGCACAGATAAAAACGGAATTTATGATTAATTAAATAAATGTACTAGCTTCATAAGAACGATTAATTAAATAAATGTACTATCTTCATAAGAACGATTAATTAAATAAATGTACTAGCTTCATAAGAACGATTAATTAAATAAATGTACTAGCTTCATAAGAACGATTAATTAAATAAATGTACTAGCTTCATAAGAACGATTAATTAAATAAATATACTACCTTCATAAGAACGATTAATTAAATAAATATACTACCTTCATAAGAACGATTAATTAAATAAATGTACTACCTTCATAAGAACGATTAATTAAATAAATGTACTACCTTCATAAGAACGATTAATTAAATAAATGTACTATCTTCATAAGAACGATTAATTAAATAAATGTACTAGCTTCATAAGAACGATTAATTAAATAAATGTACTAGCTTCATAAGAACGATTAATTAAATAAATGTACTAGCTTCATAAGAACGATTAATTAAATAAATGTACTAGCTTCATAAGAACGATTAATTAAATAAATGTACTAGCTTCATAAGAACGATGAATTAAATAAATGTACTAGCTTCATAAGAACGATTAATTAAATAAATACACTACCTTCATAAGAACAAAAAAAAAAAAAATCTAGACTTGCTCTTACTGCAGTTTACAAAATTGTAACTGACAAATTTTATAGTTAGTATACCAAATTTAATGAAATTCGTCGGTGTTTTTACGGAGAAAATCGAGAAAACTGAAAAAAACAATTCAATAAAAACGAACTTCCGGTTTACTCATTTTCTTAAAACTCGGAATTTTGGCAATCTATTTATTTCTAATTAATTCTGTTTATATGGTATAGAATTGTATCATCAACCTAAAAGATAAACATAACCCTCCCCTCCCCAAAAAAAACCCTTAAATGAGTTTATCCGGAGAAATATTTCAAATAAAAGTTGTAGCTCTTTATAAGGGTAGTTTACATACTTGGTGTAAACGAAATCTTTGGAGTCGTTTTAGAAATAAATAGGAGAAAATTGAAAAATACTTTTTAGTAAAAACGCATTTCCGGTCATCCGATTTTTTTCAAACTTGAAATTTCAACAACATATTTAATTCTAATTAATATTATTTAGATGATAGAATTGTGTAATAAACTAAAATAGCCCTTTAGAGGAAAAACCACACCCCATCCCTCTCCCAAAAGTGCCATTAAATTAATTTTCCCGGAGAAATGTTTCAAATAAAAGTTGTAGCTCATTATATGTGTAGTTGATATACGTAATTTAAAGAAAATCGTTGGAGCCATTTTTGAGAAAATCACAAAAAATTGATAAAAACCAATCAATAAAAATGGCACTTCCGGTTGAACGATTTGTATAAAAAGCTTTTTTTCAGATCTCTTAGTGGCACTTTAACGAAATATTACTAGTGTTTGAAAATTCTGCGATTTTTCATGTTTGAGATATGCTGTCGCGCGCGCGCACACACACACACACATACACACACACACGGAAAAATTGCTAAAAACACTTTTTTTGACTCAGGGGACTTCAAAACGGCTATTTCCGCTGAAAACTTGATTTCGAAAATTTGGCACGACTACAATACTTCCTCTAACAGCAATTAGAGAAAGTAAAAAGAGTGAAGCAAGTGAAATACTCTGAAGACTTTCTCCTACGATAGTGAAAATATAAACTTAAATTTTCTTCTAACATGGGGCTTTACTCAAAATTTATTTGCCTTAACATAAATTATAGTGATAGTGAGGAGGAATATGTTGGTTAGCCTACAAGGCAGGTAGAACATGAATGTGATTAAATTGTAGTAGAAAAGATAGCGCATATTTCGACGGCAGCACGACGTAGCCTCCAATACTCCTACAGAGGCCGTTGTCACTGGTTCAGCATCTAAAAAAAAAAAAATTTACGCCAATATTTTTGGTTAAGTCTTTCACATAGACCATCTTGGTGAAAAGTGCAGATCTGAAATTCGTACATAGCGAGGAGAATCTCTGGCCAATCGCAGGAACGGATTTTGTGAGATACCATCATTATCACATGCATTGTTCTATGTAAACGGAATATCAAGTTTGTGAACAATCAGTTTATTAAAGACGAACTTTCTTCGGTTGACCGAATTATGAAGATATTGTGTATACTATTGCAAAGTAGAATAAGTGAATGTGGAAAAGAGGGAGTATTTGAAACAGTTTAATTAATTAATACTTTCTCTTACTCCTAGTAAGAGGAAGTATGGCGGTTGTGTCAAATTTTCGAAATTGATTGTAATACCGGAAATATACGTTTTGAAGCCCTCCCTGTGTACTCAAAGAAAGTGTTTTTAGCAAAAGGTCTTATGTGTGTGTGTGTGTGTGTGTGTGTGTGTTTTTGTTTGTGAGTGAACTAAATATCTCAAAAACGAAAAATCACAGGAAGGACAAACTTGATATTGTAATGGCAAAAGAGAGAACACAAGCCCGACCGAGAGAAAAAAGGCCCACTCTGGTACTCTCTCACTTAAGCAGGCTAGAGTGGGGAACCTGTATATAAGTGAGAGATCTAGACATCTATGTATCTATCAGATTCAAACATACATCGCATCGTGTCATATCTCTACTCCCACCTTTTACTCTATAAAAATCATTACAAGTCCAGTGCAGTTTGTGTAAGCTTATAGCCATATTATAACAGTGTCTTCATATCTCGTCTAATTAATCAATCCCAATTTCTCTCCTCATCAACTCCATTATAATATTTTGTTTAGGTACTATCACCGCATCTAGCACGAAGATTTCGTGCAAAATCCTCCCATAAACCGAAAGTGCTTCACTAGATAGGTAGATAGAAATGTATGTTTTAAATGAAAATAAATTACATAATACTTCTGTAAAAGAAATAAATACAACTCATAGACGTGGAATATATCCGTCTATTGAGGTCTATGTTGTCAAATAGTTTATGAAGAATACAATAAAAATACATAAAAACCACATTGTAATAATACATAAGC
The DNA here is from genome assembly GCA_011037195.1 of Triatoma infestans. Lineage (NCBI taxonomy): Eukaryota > Metazoa > Arthropoda > Insecta > Hemiptera > Reduviidae > Triatoma > Triatoma infestans. The sequence continues at coordinate 10,322 of JAAEAF010005555.1, forward strand.
GAAACATATTAACATATTAACTAAATTATAATAAAAATAAATAAATAAATTTGTTGTACAAACTTTATTAACTGGTACCAGTTTATTCTCCTCAGTAAGTCAAGCACTTCTACCTTGGTACATGATTCCTTGCCCAACCAGCGTACCCTTAGTTCCCTCAATCCCTTACATATACCAATGAAATGCAAAGTATCCTTTTTTTTTTTTTTATCAAAACTACACAGGGAACATATGCCAGCACCCTCCTTATTCCATGGTTTGCAAATAAAATTTAATAGTTCAGCCCTTCACTTATATATTAAACTCATCGCTTGTCCGTCAAACTCATTATTTATATATGTAGTATTCATACTGAGAGCCGCAGTGTTCCGAATATAGACTAAATCTAGACTCTAAACATCTTTTAAAAATAAATTGTTAAACCTTCTGTACCAATAAACTTTTTTAGAAATATTATTATTATACCGGGTGCCTGATAGCGTGGGGCTTAAGCCTATATGGCTTTTATCCCCCCGATGCCCCCCATATCATCCCCTAAATAATCTCCCCCCGGTGGCTTACCGGTCAATCTACAATATCCCAAGATATCCTTGAACTCCAACTCGCCCAGGCAATCCTGCGAGAGTGGTGCCCTCCCAAATACGCGAAACCTAGTACCAGCGAAACGGGGACACTGACATAAATAGTGATACACCGTTTCCCTGACTCCGTCGTCGCAATTCTGACAAATGGGACTAGACGTCCTCCCTATGTTAAACAAGTGACTAGACACCCAAGTGTGTCCAGTCACTACCTCCACCAAAGTCCTCAGACCTGTCCTACTAAGGGACAGGAGATACTCCGAAACTCCGTGCTTAATTCCTTTTATAAATCTTTTAGCTTGGAGGCATCCCTGAGTGTCCCCCCAGCATTTCTCCAAGACTCTCATCTCCCAAAGTCTAATCTGTTTGTCACGAAACTTCTTTGTGACGGCAAGGGCTGGTTCAGGACCACAAAATGGTAATGATGATCCCTCCCTAGCCAACTGATCCGCCCTCTCATTGCTCTCTATTACCGCAAGTCCGGGTATCCAATAGAGACGCACCTTACCCCTCCGAGCCGAAGCATTAAGCCTTCTCCTACATTCTCCCACCAGTTTTGAGCTCCACCATGTCTTGCTCAAAGCCCTCAGTGTGGCCTGACTATCAGAGAAAATCTGCACCTCTTTCATCTCTCTCTGCCACTCCCCCACAAGGCGGCAGCATTCAATAATGCCCACCACCCCGGACTGGAAGACAGTGGCCAAACTACCCAAGGCCACCGAACTCCCTCTATCCAACTCCTGCAACCATGCTCTCGCTCCTGACATTCCAGTCCCCTCCTGCCTAGAGCCATCTGAATAACAGCGAATAATGCCGTTGGCCTCGTGTGGTTATCCCCTGTGCTACCAATACTAATCTCGTAATCCCTCTCAACTCCCCATTTCTTGCTCGTCTCATCAAGTTTAGATAGTAGAAATCGGTTTACTCGCCAAATCTCATCCTCAATCCTAGTGTGATCTCCCGAAAGTTTCTCACCCATTCTCCCTTACACCTCATTCTGAGGTACCCCTTCATCACTTCACCCACCACCACATACTGAAGAGGGGTTAGTTAACCCCAGCAACATCTCCAGTGCCAACGTCGGTGTCATTCTCATCGCACCAGTAATAGCCAAACAGGCCATGCGCTGCACTCCTTGCAGCTTCTTGCTGTTCAACCTATTTAATTCTAATTAATATTATTTAGATGAAAGAATTGTGTAATAAACAAAAAATAGCATTTTAGCGGACAACCTATCCCCACCCCTCCCTCAAAAGTACCATTAAATGTATTTTCCCGGAGATATGTTTCAAATAAAAATTGTAGATCTTTGTATGTGTAGTTAACATACTAAGTTTACAGAAAATCATTGGAGCTATTTTTGAGAAAATCTCAAAAAAGTGAAAAAAAACAAAGGAAAGTGGTTGAGTCATTTTGTCAGATTACGTACATACATTCATACTACATACTACATATCATACGTTAGTTATATATATCCTATTAATTGTATATATTAGTTTATATGCACTTATAACTGCTGTAAGGATAGAGCAGCACTCGATATTCCTGCATCCATACTACCTAACCCAAACTAAAAATCAATCAATCATTCTTGCAAACACACCTTACCATTCTACCCTGTTCGATATAAATTTGAAGTCAGTTATTCATATTTATTCGTTGGTTCCATTACTGAATTAAGTACATAAATGTTGTGTACAGTATTCAACATCCTCATTTTTTTTTTTTTTGTATTTATTTTATGGTGTCGATTGCTGAGGTCTTTGGCCATATTGGTAGCCTTCTCACTTCTATGGAAATAATGGTATTATAAGTGTAATGGATTGCCGATGGCGTGTCTTGCCTGCAACAAAATCTTTAGGAACCGCCCACAGCTACATCACTCAATACGTCACTTAAGGCGCAACATATGCCATTCAAACTTACCCCCTAAAGGAGAGCCTATCTGATATTCTAGGCAATTGGGAAGGAGAAATAGGGAGAAGTTCAGAATCATGTATAAACGCTAGCCTACCCACAACATACAGTAGTCTATGATTCAGTCTTTCATACACAACTATCAACAAAACATCATCACCATTCACTCTGCCAGTTCATTATGTCATTCTTTCACACTACCACACTACTGTAAAATCCTTGCAGTACCTATTTACTCAAGCAATATATTCAGTCTTCCGTCAGTGTACTTTTTCTATACTTCATTTTTTTTTTTCTGCCCACCCCACTAAAAACACTACATCATTTATGCGAGTTAAATTCCCATAACAGAAAACGCTCTGTTGACAGTATCAACATTCATACAATATGTTTAAAATAGTACTTCTTTTTTCCTTTCAAAGCTGTATATTTTCTTTTCAACTTTTACGTAACTTTTAATTTCAGTTTGCATGGCTAAAACACATAATAATTTTTTAATTAAGTAATTACCTGTTCTATGTTTTGTTGGTAATATTTTTTTTTTTTTTTAAACTTACGATTTCTGTTTAGTTTTTCCTTTATCGAGGTGTTTAAGTTTTGAAACAAGTTAATGAAAGCATTCTGTATATAGTATGACTAGATTTGAAATTGACACTTGGAGGAGGGGGACCTCGTGCTTTACGCCCACAGCTATATCAACTGACCCACTTATCACTGGCTTTATGTAATCAGTTCTGGAACTCATATTTATTAGATATTACATGTTTCGTAAAACGCGATTTACCAAAGCATTATACGACAGTCCAAATTACTATACTGCGACTTATAAACCAATGGGATTGTAATACTTGATATTCGTACAATTCTGATCTGTTCAAAAACCCTATGGCGCAACAGCCCATGAAGAGCTAAGGCTTGCCAGACGGCGATTTGAATAGGGGGCGTGTGGTAAACACGCCGCAGTTCCCACGCCGTTTAGTTCCGGCTTTCGCTACCTAGGGCTGCTTTCCACTTACGCAGCTGCCTGTTGGGCTGACAAGCTTGACATGCAGTCGTATAGCGGCACACTCTTGCGAATGCAAAGAGCACTTTTATGCTCTGTAACAAGGGCCTACGCGACATCATCCACGGCTTCCTTACCGGTGGTCGCTGGTGTGTTGCCGCTTGATCTCCTCGTTGAGATGAGAGCCCTTACCCATAAGTTTAAAAAAGGGGTCAAGATTGTCCTCGATGGTGAGGAGCTGTCCAGTCAGATGCCTACTACTCTTGCAAGGAATAATATCCGAGAGTATGAGATTGGGAAGTGGCAAAGACGCTGGGATGAGGCAGAAACAGGAAGAATCACATATGAGTTCTTCACAAATTTGTATCACAGACTATCGATACGGTGGCTGGAGCTATCCCAAACCGTAACGCAATATTTCACGGACCACGGGAAGTTCAATTCTAAGCTCAATGAGTTGGGTTTGAAAGATTCCCCGAATTGCGAGTGGGGTGAACGGGACACAGTGCATCACGTTCTCTTCCGATGTTCTCTCCTCGACGAGGCAAGAATCCATATGGAATTCAAGCTGAAAAGGTGGGGAGAGAATTGGCCGGGAGAATGTAAAGAGTTAGTGAAAAGTGCTCAAATTTTTAAAGACTTTGTTCAGTTTGCTGGAGAAGTAGCGGTAATGCGCCGGACTAGACGGATATGTAGAGGTCCGCCTCTACGTGGCAGGATGGAAACTTGCCTACATAGTAGGCAAGGCTAAGTGACCATAGGCACCGGTTTTGGCGCTATGCGCTAGGTACGGCGGCCAGGAGTGTGCTGAATTTTGAATTTTTGTAGCTTCCCACTTTTATCATGATGCTGGGTCAACACCGACTTTGCCCTCATGGGAATCGAACCTTGAATTCTTGCACGAAAGGCGAGTGCGCTAGCCACTAGACCACCGCGTGAGGACTCTTGATCTGTTTAAACACTTTCTTTCTTTCTATAACGTGGACATATCATTATGTTCTCGCCAGAGAATAAGCTTTTCCTGTACAAAGTGGTAGTAAGACCTATACTACTATATGCTTGCCCTTCTTGACCCCTGTCGATCCAACATCGCCTCACTACAAGTAATACAGAACAAGTTTCTAAGGTTGGTGACACCCTGGCTGTATCCGTATTACAGATCTCCATCTAAGCACAAAAATGGTCTACATTAAATATTCCATTAGAAAGGTTGCCTTAAAATTCTTTAACAGGTGTGAAGCAAGTCACAATAACTTGTGCAGACAGATAGGAGACTATGACTTGAGCCTTGTGTACAGACATAGGAGGGTTAAACACTCCTTAATTTAAACGTTATATATATAAATGCTAGGGTTTCTTTTTATAGCTTTTCCCTAAATTTCAACCAATTCTTTACAAATCAATATATTTTACAGATTTGCTGGAGGTAATAGTGTATACTGGCACTCCTATGTAAATATGTGTATGATGTTTGTATATAATTTTGAATAAAGAATTATTATTATGATCATTATGTGTTTGAAGTCTTCCTCTTTATTACAGTCTACATACAGAGGTAAAGATCTTTTATGATTCTATGAAGAAATGGTCCACAAACCGGGTGATTTGGTATCAACATACTTATTGCCATAATATATAAAACAGTTTTATTATTATTATTATGCCGGGTGCCTGATGGCGTGGGACCTAAGCCTCTGTGGCTTTTATCCCCCCGATACACTCCGTATCATTCCCTTAGTTAATCTCTCCGGGAGCTTACCGGTCAGTCTACAATATCCCAAGATATCCTTAAACTCCAACGTGCCCAGGCAATCCTGCGAGAGTTGTGCCCAACCCAAGTGTGTCCAGTCACTACCCCCACCAAGGTCCTCAGACCTGTCCTACTGAGGGACAGGAGATACTCCGAAATTCCCTGCTTACTTACTTTTATAAATCTTTTAGCTTGGAGGCACCCCTGTGTGTCCCCCCCAGCATTTCTCCAAGACTCTCATCTCCCAAAGTCTAATCTGTTTGTCACGAAACTTCTTTGTGACGGCAAGGGCTGGTTCAGGACCACAAAATGGTATTGATGATCCCTCCCTAGCCAACTGATCCGCCCTCTCATTGCCCTCTATTCCCGCATGTCCGGGTATCTAATAGAGACGCACCTTACCCCTCCGAGCCAAAGCATTAAGCCTTCTCCTACATTCCCATTAGTTTCGAACTCCACCATGGCTTACTCAAAGCCCTTAGTACGGCCTGACTGTCAGAGAAAATCTGCATCTCTTTGATCTCTCCCTGCCACTCCCCACAAGGCGGCAGCATTCGATAATGCCCACCACCTCGGACTGGAAGACAGTGGCTAAACCACCCAAGGCCACCGAACTCCCTCTATCCAACTCCTGCAACCATGCTCCAGTTTTAAGTTGTAAAATTGTAAATTGTGTATTTATTGTCGAATCGTAGGGAAGTTAAAAGTTTATTGTATAAAAATAAAATTATATTTGAGGGCTATGAAATTAGTGTTATTAAAAAATTATTAATAAACATATAAAAAATAAAAAATAAACCAAAAACAGAAAAGGATTTGATTTATGTAGTAATTTTGTAAAATCTGTTAGTATAGAAGTAATTACTTATTCATAGATAATTGTTAAATTTTAAATGAAACAGTGTATAATACAATCAATAAGTGAGAACAGTTAAATACTCCTTAAACACTAATCATATTAAGTTAATGAGGTAGAAATTGACCGTAAGAGCATGATCGCAGTAGTAGGGCATTATTAGCAAATCACTGGTTCAGTAATACATGTAGTACACACAAAACCATTGATATATACGTATAGTAGCAGTGTTGTTAGCCTACAGGCCGCTTTCAAACAGCTTTTCATTCTGTTATTAGATTTACATTTTCTAAGCTTACTTCCCTCAGGTTTTGGATTTTACCTAGATCCATTTTTTTTTAAACGCAATTACATTATCTGAATCCCCTACATTATCCTGCAAGGTTATTATTATTAGATTAATAATAACAATGACGAGATCATTAAAAAGTGTGAAATGAGAATGAAAAAGTTACACATAGAGTACAGATATCTACAGAGAATTGGTGTACTTGCATACGCTGATGATATGCTAGTAGCAGCAGACTCTGAAAAGAATCTCCAGTTTAATATTAACGTCCTGGTTGAAGAGTTGAAGAAAAAGAAACTGGAAATTAATATCGAGAAAACGAAGACTATGGTGATCGGTGACAGCAGCAGGAGATAAAAATGAAGGCCTGGGGAGCGGTATTGGAGCAAGTGAAATCGTTTAAATACATGGGTGCCCACCTAAATGAAGAAGGTAGAATGGAAGATGAAGTAAGAGAGAGGGTAATTGCGGCAGGAAGGTTTTTTCACGCCACTAAAAACAGTTTCCTAGGCAAGAAAGAAGTCTCCGCCCAAGCGAAGGTCGCTGTTTATAAATCTTTGTATTTACCTATTCTAGTGAGTCTTCGTCCCTAACAACAAGACTGAAAAGTCAAATTCAAGCCGCAGAAATGCGTTATTTAAGAAAGGTTTTAGGGAAAACTAGAAGGGACAAGGTAAGAAATACCACATTTAGAAGAGATCTACGCGTAGAGCCAGCCGTAGATTTGATCAGAAGAAACCAACTCAGATGGTTCGGACATGTTGCCAGAATGGGAAATGAAAAAATCGCAAAGCTGGTATACGAGTCGAAGGTGGAAGGCAGGAGACGCCGCGGCTGACCAAGAAGAACCTGGGATGAGGAAGTGAAGGAAGGTTTGGAAGCAAGAGGAATAGAATGGGGAAGTAGAAAAGATTTGGCAAAAGATAGAGATGGATGAAAGAAGCTCTGTAAGGCCTTTACACTGTCTAGACCAGTGGTTCCCAAAGTGGTCCCTATGGACCCCCAGGGGTCCCCGGTATCATTCAGGGGGTCCGTGGAAAATTAAAATTGATTTGGGGGTCCCTGAACAACGTCATGGGGTCCGCGCAAGGTTTAATATAAAATAATAAAATTGTGATCCATTTTTATTATTATTGAAATTAGCAGTATTGTAGGGGCTCAAAAACTAAGGAGACAGGTAAGGGGCTCATACAGGAAGGCTGAACGGGCTGATTCTTTGGAATCATGGGATAGTTATAATAGTATTAAAAGAGCATATAAATATGCTCTGAGCAGAGCCAAGAGGAATTCCAGGAGATCCTTTTGTGAGGATATAAATTCGTTCCAGGAATCATCTAGATTGGTACGGATTCTTAGTAAGGATAGGGACAGTCAGTTAGGTACCTTACGATACCATGATGGTTCCTTTACAGAGGGGAGGGGAGGAGGAGACACTGCAGCTTTTGCTTGATACTCACTTCCCGGATAATATTGGTTTAAATGCTGCTTCGTCTTTGGTGGGTGGAAGGAGATGGGACCCTGAAGATATATCCACCTTAGATGAGGTAGTTACACATGATAGAGTCAGTTGGGCCGTACAAAGTTTCTCACCTTTCAAGTCACCTGGACCGGACGGGATTTATCCTTGTCTGTTGCAAAATGGTGGGGACGTGCTGATGAAGGTATTGTTAAGAATTTTTAAAGGATGTTTGGTTATGTACCAACATTATGGAGAGAAGTAAGGGTAGTCTTTATTCCCAAGCCAGGAAGAAACGACTACTCTGACCCCAAGGCATTTAGACCCATTAGTCTTATGTCTTTCCTCTTGGAAACTCTGGAAAGGTTGGTGGATAGGTATATTACTGATGGTCCATTAAGGGATCATCCTCTCCATCCTAACCAACATGCTTATATTGTGGGTAAGTCGACAGAGACTGCATTACATTGTCTCGTCGGAAGGATAGAATCTGCTCTGGAAATAAAAGAATATGCCCTAGGGTGTTTCTTTGATGTTGAGGGGGCATTTGACAGAATGTCGTTTGATGCTCTCGAAGATGCCTTGGTACGAAAAGGTATACATCCCGTCTTAATCAACCCGATCTTAGGAGTAGGGTTATACAGGCTTCCCTTGGCGAGCGCACTATGATAGTACAAGCGGGGAGAGGGTGCCCTCAAGGGGGTTGTCTCTCACCAAAGTTGTGGTGCGTAGTCATGGATGACCTTTTGGTTAGAATGAATTCATCGGGATTTTATGTGCAATTTAATTAACTCAAAAAATGACATAGCCCATATGACTGATTTATTTGCCAAATTTAACGAAACTAATTTGAAACTACAAGGTGACCAATTAAATTTAATCAAAATTAAAAGCGTAATATCTGCGTTTGTTGCAAAACTTTTTCAGTACAAACAAAACTTGGGAAGAGGAGAATGTTCTCAGTTTCCAAATCTTTCGAAATTGCAAAATAGAGATGAAGATTTGCTTGCTTACTGTCAACACTTAACGGCTCTTCATGCAGACCTGAACCAAAGATTTGAGGATATTCTTCATATGGATATTCCCGACTGGGTGTTGAACCCTTTTGCGCGTGGACAAACTCAGATCCCAAGCACAGATGTATCCATACTAATACAGGGAGCAGCTTATTGAAATATCCACAAATGAAGAACTTAAACCAATGTTTGAACAAGGATACCACAAAATGTTTTTTAAATTTGTAATTTTTATACTTGTAGCTTTTTCACTTGGGAGGTCTGTGGGCACAAGTTTTGACTATAAAAAGGGGTCCATGGGTCAAAAAAGTTTGGGAACCACTGGTCTAGACGATAGGAGAGGACAGGACTATGATGATATGATGATGAATAATAACAATTAAGAATGCTGGTGTGAAAAACTCACACAACTTCTTCTTAATGCGTTAAGACAATAATAAAATAGACATTCTCTTTAAACCTACAAGTTTTTACTTAGTTGATGTAATTACACAGAAAAGAGCGCTAAAATAAATTTTACCGGAGACATTTTTCAAATGAAAGTTATACATTTATAATTTAGAAATCGGTTGACAAGATTTACAATTAATTACTTTCCTATACTGTTGGTAAGAGATATTGCCATCGTATCGGAGGAGTAGTAACATTAAGCTTTCCTTTAAAGTACCACTTCAACGTAAGTTATGGTTCTACCAGCTGAATAATAAGATATATTAAAAGCATTGCTAGAATCCTAAATTTGAAGAAATGAGGTTTATCAGAAATGCGACTTTACAGAATTGGTTTTTGAAATTTTGGAATTGTTCTTAAAAAATTACTTACAAAGATTTTCTTTAAAACTGGATTGTTAACTGTGCAGATAAAAGTTCCCCGTGTAGGTCCCGGGGTGGAATAGACCTACGGTATGCCCTGCCTGTTGTAGGAGGCGACTAAAAGGAAGACACTGCACTGGACAAGTCGTATCTTCTAATAAGATATGTATGAGTCTTTGTGTGGAAAGTAAAGTCTAGTTGTGTCACTCTTACTTCAACAAATAGAGACATTTTGGCGTAGGCTTGTGGCGATGCCATCGCCCACCCTGCGGGGTGCAAATCAGCCTTTTGGTCTCCAGGTTGGGGATTCCCTCCACCAACCAATCCTGATCCTTTCCCCTTGCAGGGTTGCCTGCAGTTACCTGGGTTACTGAAACCTCTGTGCTTGAGGCAATGGACAGAAATCAGTAGATGGACATTAGATCCATCGGGCGTGCGATCAGTCACCCTAGCTCGTTAAAGTTGAAATACTGAACTACGGGCGCAAGCTACTTTCAGAGCCAATTGCTTGCAATTGAGGTAGGATTCGTAGTGGCCATGGTTTAACCAATAACTCCAATGACCAAGGTAATGAGTTAAGCGGGAAGACACTCGCAATATAAAATTAACACCGGAGCCAGCCCGTTGCTGGAAGCGCATTTGCTGGGTGTGCGCGGTTCACCAGAGCTTGCTAAAGAGTGCCTTCTCTAACTTCTGGTCGTGGAGTGTGACCACGTTGTGGAGCGTATCTCAACCTGCCCTTAAATGGGCACTTCTGCTATGGTCGGGCATTGCACTAAAAGTTCTTCCATGGTGGTGAAATCCCCTTCTTGTTAAACGATCCCGTTGCTTGCAACGGGGGATCGGTAAACCCGAAAGGGTAGGTACGGTCTTGAAAGATTCCCCGAAGTACCAGGAGGAAAAGGGATACGGGGAGGAAAGAATGTACAGATAAAAGTGTATCACATTTATTTGAAACATTTGTCCGAAAACATTGATTTCATTGATTACCATGGTTCTGCAGCCCCTATTATTTAGGTTTAAATTTAAACTGCTTCCACACAAATCCGCTCAGGTATACATATATAACGCCTCCCATTTTTACTTTCTCCTAATAAGAGTAAGTATTGTAATATATCAAATTATCTATATCAAGTTTTCACCGGCAATACAAGTTTTGAGGTCCACTGAGTCCAAAAAAGTGGGTTTTAGAAAATGCCCCCTGTGTGTGTGTGTGTGTGTGTGTTTGTGTGTGTGTGGGTGGGTGGGTGTATGTGAACAGTATAGCTCAAAAATGAAAAATCGCAGAAAGTTCAAACTTGATATTCCGTTTTGGTCCATATATCCATGGGATCCTAAAGTAACGTTATATGTCAAAATTCCTCAACCGAATATTCCAATTTACTGAACAATTTTTTCACTTTTTTGCGATTTTCTCTAAAATGGATCCAACGATTTCTTTTAAACTTTGAATAATAACTACACATATAACCTACTACAACTTTTGTTTAGAACATTTTTTTGGAAGAATTCATTTAAGGGCACTTTTGGTGGAAGGAATGGGGTTAGGTTTTCCGCTAATATGCTATTTCAGTTTATTACACAATTCTATCGTCTAAACAATATTAATTAGAACTAAATATGTATTGAAATTCTGGGTTTATGAAAAACGATGGCTGACCAGAATTGTGTTTATACTGATCGGTTTTTATTTTACAACGATTTTCTCTAAGATTCGGTATTTTATCCGTCGTAGCATGCATATTAGTTGTGTTCCTGACCGGTTTCGGATATTCATCCATCGTCAGAGCAAATTCTCCAAGTTTGTGTAGAGAGTTTATCTTATTTTCTCTAAGATTAGACGAATTTTATTAAATGTGTTATACTATCTACACTCCTGTTCAAAATTAGCTTACCACCTTGTTTTTATTCTAGCTTCCATATAACATTCATATTCATATAATTGAAAGGATTTATGTATAATCCGTTTCCCATAAACAATGACTAATCCCTTTCTTCCTTAAAGTTTGGCACTGAATCCAAAAACATGATAAGAAAGTCAGTTGATGTTTAGTCTCCTTACTGCACTGAGTCTTCATTCTTTTTCAATTTTTTTTTTTATATTGCTTTAAACACGAATATTGTTTTAAAATAATGGAATGACTCATGTTCGGAATCTGAGGCCGTCAGAGCGGTTACTTTGCTCGAGGATGGGCACAGTCAGCGTGAAGTGGTCGGAATGTTGGCAGTAAACCGCACTACCATCGGAAGAGCTCTGAGTCGATTCAGGGAGACTGGCTCGCACACAAGAAAAACTGGACAAGAGCGCACTAGGTTTATATCAGAACGAGACGATTGTTATTTGAGATTACAAGCTTTAAGATTAACGCAAGTTACCAGTACTGAGCTTCAGAATGTAATTCAAAGGACGAGAGATGTATCAATTTCTTGTTTTACCGTAAGAAGAAAGCTTAGGGAAACAAGAATATCTACGGGCCTCTTCTCACCAGAGAGCACCAAACTGCCAGGCTTTTTTTTTGCTAAAGAACATGTCAGTTGGACTATTGACGACTGAGCAGTGTTTTTTTTTCTGTTGAAGTGAGAATTTATGTGCGCTCTTCAGATGGGCGAGTTAGAGTATGGAGGCGGCCAGGAAAAAGATTTGCCCAGTGCAATATTGTCCCTCGTCTTGCATTCTAAGGGGGTCTCTGTCATGTTCTGAGGAGGGACTTTTTGGAAGAAGTTCTCCAAGATTATGTTATGCTTTTGCTCCCCATATTGGAAAAGCCTTTATCTTAATGCAAGATAATGCGAGGTCACGCAGAGCAAGGATCGTGGATGATTATCTCTTCGAAATGAGGATTAGGAGCATGAACTGGCCAGCAAGAAGTTCAGACTTCATTACAATATGACATGTCTGAGACCATCTAAAACGACGTATTCGAAGACGTGTTCCAGCTCCGGTGAGCCTTGGTGACTTGGAAAGAACAGAACTGGAAGAATGGAAGAATATCTCTCAGGATTTTCTAGAAAACCTTAGAGGGATGAGACAACGACTAGAAGCTTTAATCAGGGGCCAGGGAAGGCAACGCACATTACTAACATCAATAATTTTTTATGTTCCTAGAAAAAGTGAAAGAAGAAATGAAATTTTATTAATTGATTATTTGTTTTAATACATTGTATGTTCCATAATGTGCTCAGTATTAAGAAAAGTTTTGTAATTATTTTGTAAACACATGCGAGTTTAAAAACGGAATTAAATGAAATATTTCAAATAATTCTGACAATATTTATTCTTTTTCTTATAACATGTTTAGGCCATTCAGTAACTCGTACATCTATTGGGCCATTGACAATCAACGATTGGTTTATCACACCAATATCTACCAATCTTTGGCTGTCACAAACATTAGTTACTTACTTGTATCAATTTGTCTTGTGTCTCTGTACTATTCCACCAGACAAAGCAATCTAACCTTCCAAAAATCTTCTTAATAGTGGCATATACCAATTTCAGAGCATTTGTTACTACTATAGGCAGAAGTATTCAATCATAGTAATGTATATAGAGCGCAAACTAGGATAATATTAAACTTTTCCAAGCAAAACTATTAACTATTAAAATTGCATTTTTTATTTTCAAATTTTTCTAACTGCTTTAAACGAAAGAATTGCAATCTAGAAGTAATGCAGTAAAAAATTCGCTTTTGGTCATCCAATCTTTCTACAAACACGGAAATTTCAGCAATATATTTAATTTTAATTAATATTATGTAGATGATAGAATTGTGTAATAACCTGGAATAGCACTTTAGAAGTAAACCTTACTAGTATAGTCTGGTGTGAAACACTCACACAACTTCACAACTTTCTCTTACTCCAGTTCTTAAAATTATAATTGACAAATTTTATAGTTTGTGTACCAAATTTAATGAAATTCGTCGAAAACCAAAAAAACTGTCCAGTAAAAGCGCACTTCCGGTTTACTAATTTTCTTGAAACTCGGAATTTTAGCCATCTATTTATTTCTAATTAATTTTGTTTGGATGATGGAATTGTATAATCAACTATAGAACTTTAGAGAAAAACATAACATCACCCCTCCTCCGAAAGTGCACTTAAATGAATTTTCCCAAAGAAATATTTTAAATAAAAGTTGTAGATTTTTGTATGTTTAGTTTATATACGAAGTTTCAAGAAAATCGTCGGGCATTTTTGAGAATATCGCGAAAAAAGTGAAAAAAAATCATTTAGTAAAGTGGTAAAGTAAACGCACTTCGGTTATCCGATTTTTTCAAACTCGGAATTTCAACAACATATTTAATTCTAATTAACATTATTTAGATGATAGAATTGTCTAATAAACTGAAATAGCACTTTAGTGACAACCTAACCCCACCCCTCCCCCAGAAGTGCCCTTAAATGAATTTTTCTGGAGAAATGTTTCAAATAGAAGTTGTAGCGATAGTATTTGTAGTTGATAATGTAAGTTTAAAGAAAATCGTTGCAGCCATTTTTGAGGAAAATTGCAAAAAACGTAAAAAAAAAAAACTAGTAAAGTGGTACTTCCGGTGAGGAATTTTGACAGATGACCCAGTGTCGGATCCCATGGTGATACCTAAACGGAATATCAAGTTTCAACTTTCTACGATTTTTCGTTTTTGAGCTATACTGTTTACATACATACACACACACACAGACACACACACACAGACTATTTGCTAAAAATCACTTTTTTGGATTCAGGGGACCTCAAAATGGATATTTCCGGTGAAAACTCAATATCGAAAATTTGACACGATTACAATACTTCCTCTTTTACTAGGAGTAAGAGAAAGTAATTTAATGGCCATATATAAAATGGCGGATCTTGTATTTCCGTCTAATATTCTTTTGCCTTATTTTTCAACAATGGATAGAAAATTCTGAATTTTTTCTTTATAGTTCACATTAATTATATAAAACAGTAAATATTATGTGTTAAAATTAACCTGATTTTTTGTGTGTATATTTTTCAATAAAGATTTTTATTACACAACTTAATAATTTATAAAAATATCTACGGCCCGAAAATTATAAAAAAATTCTGAACTAGATTTTTTTATAGAAATAATTAGTTATAAATAATTAACCAATCACAGTGTAGAAGTGAAGGTGTCAAATGTGGGCGTGTATGTTAGGCCAATCAGGTATTATCATGTATTCCATGCCCATATTTCATACCATTACTTCTACACTGTGATTGGTTAATTATTTATAATTAATTATTTCTATAAGAAATCTAGTTTAGAACTTGTTTACTAATTTTGTTTTCGTAGATATTTAGAATAGATAATTTATTTGTTAACTTCAGTTTTTACAAATAGAGATGGGTCAGTACAATAAATTACAAGAATGAAAAATAAATAGAATACAAAAATCAAGGTAAAATAAAACAATAACTCATTTAATTTACAAAAATGAAAAAAACTACAAAAATAAATTAAAGGAAATTAAATATGTTACCTAATTATATATTAAATAAATAAAAGACACTTCATCGGAAATAAAAATAAACTGAAAATAATAATTCTGGACAGTGCTAAGAAAATAAATATACATAAAACTTAAAACTATAAAGGCTGTTTAGAGTAAATCATATGAAACAAATAACACGGAATTATTAATTTATAAGTTCCCTTACTTACATGGTATGTAAAAAGTAATTGTAAATGTTGTTCAGTTTTTGAATGTGATGAAGATCGCTTATTAGTGAGCTAGCCGGCACATTCATAGTCGTGCAAGTATAACAATCTTAAATGATTCAAGGCAGGACAACTAAATAAAATATGGTTCAACGATTCTGGCGCTTTGTTACATAAAATACATATCTCACTAGCCAGAATCGAATAGTATCTACCAGAGATGGAAAATCTTAACAAATTGTCTGAGGACAACTGGATTTGGCATATAAAGTTAATTTTTTTAAAATTAATTCTAAGTCGAAGGTAAGTGTGCACTTACTCACGTAGTGCGCCCACAGTCCTGTAGATTGTATTGTACTGAGAGTTGAGAGCACGTAGATATTTTATTGTGGAATAAAAAATTTTTATAAAAAAAAAGATTAATAAATGCAAAAAAATCAAGTGATTTCTAAGATAATATTTATGGGCCCAGTGGGGCTTTGGATAGCGTAGGGTTTGGTCTCTCCTCACAGACAAATAATAAATAACATAATATTTACGGTTTTGAATCAAATTAATGTGAGCTATGAAGAAAAAATTCAGAATTTCATTTCATTGATGAAAAATAAGGCAAAAGAGAATTAGGCGGAAATCAAAGATCCGCCATTTTGTATTTGGACATTTCTACTAGTGGGATAAAATAAAACTGATGTTAAACTCCCAAAAAAATTTCTCCAAAGAATGAAGTATTTTCAGTTGAAAAATTTTTCTTAGACCTGAAGTTTATAGCTATTGTAATGACATGGCAGGGCCATAGCAATGTCAAACCTTCACAACACATAACAAAGAAAGAATAATTTATACTGTGGCCTAGCCGGCTGCTGTCTTCAAGCAAGGCCGCAGCCCGCGGCCAAACAAACAAAACCAAGCGTCAATACTTTACATCAAAGCAAGCAACCACTAAGGCTGGCCACTGACCTAAATCACTGGTCACCGAAATAACCAAGGTCGCACAATAGGACAGATGTCATGGTGTGAGTGTTGCTAACGCTAATATATAAACTTCGCCCCATTGGAAGAGGGGATGAGTATACTTCAGTACGTCTTCAAGATCATTATACGAGCAGCAGTTCCGCGTCCCTATACATTTTTTATTTATACTTATTTCCTTAGTTGTGCATCTTAGTTTATTTATTTTAATCATTCTAAATTATTAGTTATTTATGGCCTCTTTATTCTAATGTATTTCTGTTAATAGTTACCATTACCACTTTTAAATTATTGTACAAATACAGTCTATGTTAAAATCTCTAAACGACTGTCCAGCCCGCTTCAAGACATCTCTATACATACCTCCGGATCACAATAAACGATTCCACTACATCTGGTGGTATCACAGTGGGAACAGATCATACGATAAACGATTACACTACACTATTCAATTATATTGTTCTTAATTTTATGTAAGTGGGGTGGCATTATCCACTAAGTATTGCAAAATTTATTATAGATATAGAAATGCACGCAAGAGGTGGATTTTACGAAAGAATTGCAATATAGAAGTAATGGAGTAAAAATGCGCTTCCGGTCATCCGATTTTCTACAAAATCGGAAACAAACTCTAGCTTCTCGCAACAACAACAAAAAAAATCTGACAAAAAACTGAAAAACCTTTTCATTGAGTAAAGTCGCATTTCCGTTCAACCATCAAACAGGGAATTTTGGCAACTTATATAATTCTAATTATTATTATTAGTTGACAGAATTGTATAGCATATTGTTGAACTGAAATACCTGGCACAAAACATAACCCCACCCCTTCACCATAATTGCCCTTAAATGAATTTTCCAGAAGAAATGTTTCAAATAAACATTGAAGCGCTTTGTATGTGTAGATAATATACCTTGTTTAAAGAAAATCGTTGTAGCCGTTTTTGGGAAAATCGCAAAAACTGAAAAACATCATTCAGTATAGTGGCACTTGCGGTCAATGGATTTTGTCCAAAATCTTCGTGTCTGATGCGATGGTAATACGTAAAAAGAATACTAAGTTTAAGCTTCCCTGCGGAGTTTTTGTGTTTGAGATATTGTATTCACACACACATAAGTCAATTTCCACAAAAACTAATTTTTTTTTGAACTCAGGGGACCTAAAACCGTCTACTTCAGGTGAAAACTCAATTTCGAAAATCTGGCACGATCTCAATACTTCCTCTTAATATTATTAGAAAGAAAATGTAAAAATCCATGATAATTTATAAAATAAATGTTTACTTTGCTCTAATTATTAATTTTAATACCATCTCCATCTCAAGTTACCATTTTCATTCGACTTTATACACCCAATTTATGTTTGGGCCTAGAACCAAACATTCGGAACCCATGGATAGGTTTCCTAGCAACTTCCAGGCGGAAATTCACGCTATTGGTAGGTGCGTTCAGTTGAACCTTGACAGAGGATATCGGAATCAGGAGATAGATATCCTATCCGATAGTCAGGCTGCCATTAAAGCACTGAGTTCTCATGTTATCAGTTCTAAAATGGTATGGGAATGCCTAGGTAAGCTCAATGACCTAAACAGAAGAAATAAAGTTACCTTATATTGGGTGCCGGGACATGTCGGCGCTGCAGCAAATTTGGGGGGAAAGTAGCCGACAACCCTGGCAAAAGAAGGCGCTGTATCTCCTCTCATTGGGCCAGAGCCGCCCTTTTGTGGAATACTTGGTCGCTCTCTTAGAAGAAATCAAGAAGTAGGAGGTGGCTGAAAAGAGCTCGTCTCTGGAACACCATCCCGGGACTGAGGCAGGCCAAGGTATGTCTGGGTGGCTATAACCAGGAAAGGTTGAAAGCCTGCATCAGTCTGAGTAAGAACAGGATCCGTATTCTTACGGGGATTCCTTACGGGGCATTGCAGGCTCAGGGGACACCTGAGTAAGCTTGGCCTAGAAGATGATGGCACATGCAGATTCTGTGGAGAGATGGAGGAAACTGCGATACATCCCCTCACAGACTGTGATGCCGTCATTCAAAGAATATTTAATAGTCTGGGCCGTTACCAGATAGGGTAGGAGGAAATACCCGCCATAAAACCTTCCAGGATTCTGGGATTCCTTAGGGAGCTCAACCTGGAGAGGGTGCTGTAGATGAGCTCATCCTCGGCACCGGAGGGGGTACAATAGATCAAAATAATGGACGCAGTACAGAACCCTCAAAAAAAAAAACACAAACAAACAAAAAAACACCCAATTTGCATATATTATTTTCTTATATTAATCTTGCATACATTTCAATAGTTATTTATTGTTGTTTATACACTTATAACTTTGTACGAAGCTTTTCTACAAAACTTTATATATTCTTATTTGTAAATAATTACTCTTAAAATTGTATATCCCCCCGCCCCCTCCGACCCTGTAAGCTTTAAAATACCTGCAAGACATAGAACATCGTACATCCGTACCAGTACATAACATCATTATTAAAAGACTGTGATGGATCAAGGAAGCATAAAAAATATATTAATTTATAAATAAATCAAAATTAAGAAAAAGATTGACATTCCCTTGCAAAAGGACAAGCCCAGGTATAAGAAAACAGTTACTGGTACGGTCAAGAACAATTATGGCATTGTACTACCCCTTCTCCTCAAAGGGGAGGAATTGAAGAAACAAAGAGAAGAGATATTTTAAAGACAGACTTGTGCTACAAATCAAGGTGGAAGCATCAGAGCTATACCAGTATTGCGTTATAAGAATTCATTATAAGTTTTATTTGTGATATTCAAAGTACTTAATTTCTCTTAAGGAGTAATATATTTAATTTAATCTATCAGTGTGTTCTTAATTATTCTTATACTTCTATATTTTCCTCAAACATACTTACAAGCCCTTTCACTACAACACCGCTCGTGCTACTTACTACAAATACACATCATCAACCACAACATTACAAGACCTAATTTTAATAACACTTAAAATTACGCTATATTTTATTATTCACCAGTATTTAATTTCTAATTATAATTTACACTCATTCCTTAACTTACTAAATATGTGGACAGCTACAATTTATAAACATATAATAAACTCTCGCATTCAAAACCAGTATGTATGTCACCAGCTTTAAACATGTAGTCAACTTTCTACACAAATTTGATA
>JAAEAF010005556.1:0-70751 GCA_011037195.1 Triatoma infestans
AAGTATTGTAATCGTGTCAAATTTTTGATATCGAGTTTTCACCGGAAATATCCGTTTTGAGGTCCCCTGAGTCCAAAAAAGTGGTTTTTAGAAAAGGGTGTATGTGTGCGTATGTATGTGAACGGCTTGGGCTTGAAAACGAAGAATCGCAAGAAGTTCAAATTGATATTTCGTTTAGGTATCACCATCCGATCTGACAGTAAGTTGTGTCAAAATTCCACAACCGGAAGTAACATTTAACTAAATGATTTTTTTTTTTTTTTTTTTTCCACTTTTTCGCGATTTTTTATCAAAAATAGCTCCAACGATTTTCTTCAAACTTCGTATATCAACTACACATACAATGATCTAGAACTTTTATTTAAAACATTACTTTGGAAAAATTCATTTAAGGGCACTTTTTGGGTGAGGGGTGGGATTAGATTTTCCTCTAAAGTGCTATTTCAGTTTATTATACAATTTTGTCATCTAAATACAGTGTTAATTGGAATTAAATATGTTGTTGAAATTCCGAGTTTGGAAAAAATCGGATGACCGGGAAGTGCGTTTACTTTACTCCTTTACTAGATGATTTTTTTTCATTTTTTCGCGATTTTCTTGAAACTTCTTATATAACTATACATACAAGATCTACAACTTTTATTTTAAACATTTCTCACGTAAAATTCATTTAAGGGCACTTTTAGGGGAGAGTTGGGGTTATGTTTTTCTCTAAAGTGCTATCATAGTTGATTATACAATTTTATCACCCAAACAAACAATTAAAATTAATAGATGGTCAAAATTCCGAGTTTCAAGATAATTAGTAAATCGGAAGTGCGCTTTTACTGAACGAACAGTTTTTTTCGACAAATTTCATTAAATTTGGTACACAAACTATAAAATTTGTCGATTACAGTTTTGAGAACTGGAGTAAGAGAAAGTTGTGTGAGTGTTTCACCGCAGTTTTTTTTTACTTTCTCTTACTGCTGGCTATGAGAAAGTATTGCGATCGAGTCAAACTTTTTATATCGAGTTTACACCGGATACATTTTGAGATCTACTGAGTCAAAAAAAGTGGTTTTTAGAAATTGATTTCCCTGTGTGTTTATGATCAGAGTTGTAGATATACTGTCGAAAGTAAAACTCGCAACTCTAAAAGGGTTCTGAGAGTTCTCGCAGGTGTAAACATCCGACCCCTACTCTCAGAGAGCAATCTGAAAAATTCAAATTAGGTTTGAATTTCTTGAGAGTACTCTCAAGTAATTCTCGTCTACAATGGCCAGAAAATGGATCCACGAGGACGTTTGCAGACTTATTGAAGCTTACGAGTCTCACCCAATCCTTTGAGATATAAAGGATCCAGATTTTAAAAACAGAATTTAAAAAAAAAAAAATCATGTTTTGGAGAAGTTAGCCACAGACTTCAGTTGTACCTCTCAAGAAATCTCAAGAAATAAAGTATAACAAATTTCAAGTATTTACCTGTTGCATAAAATCTTAAGGCCACCATAAGACGCTCACGAACAGATATTGCTTCTCTCATTGCAGTGTCAATTTTAAAAATTATGGGCCCCACTAATTCTACAAGGAATTCTACTTGAACACTTGAAAAACTGCAAAAATGCCTAAATTGCTGAGCGTTTTCCAATTCCAATTTGCGTGTTAATGTATCGTCGCGCCTAAATGATTTCTTCTTTGGATCCAAGACCTTACCCACTTTCTTTGTTTTGTTTTTTGTTTTGTTTTCGAGTTGCTTCTTTTTCGCCAGAGACAAAATTAATAATGTCCTCTTTTCCTTGACGACATCTTGTTGTTGTTTTAAATCACTCTCAGAACTGATGGAGAGGTTCGTGTTAACGGTCTGAAGGTTACTCTCTAGAGTTGCCATGGCGAGAAGCTCTCCGAGCTACAAATTTTGTGGACTCGTACAAATTTTACTCTCCGTTTAAAGGGCTTTGAGAGTAACTCTCGAGAGCCTCCACTGCGAGTTGCTCTCACGTGTAAACGTACCTTAAGATATTAAAAGCAAGAAATTATAACACAGAAGTAACAGTTAATTAAATGAAATGATATTAACAATAAGAGAAAATAAAAAAGGCAAAGATATCTTAGGGTAGGAGAGGAGTGTACGTTGAGAATGTTGAGATTGAAATGAAGAGAGAGTAATTTTTAGAATTAAAAAAAAAACTGTTAAAAGGTGGGAGAGATAAGAAAAATGTTTATAGTAAGGCGCGGCAATAATTTCAAATTTGAAAGAACAAATTACTGGCGAGTGCTTTGTTTAGCGTTAGAAAAATATTATTCTAAATTGAAGTTATGATTTTTTTGTTGTTTTTAAAATGATGGAGTTCGGATGGAGGTGGTGAATTTGTAAGGATTCGGATAGAAGACGTTTTGAATGGATGGGGTAAGTGGTTAAAATGTGGGGTTATAAAAATCGATGTCATGATTAAAAGTCAGAACATGTTTAGAGAGATTAGTGCTGTCAATTTTTTTGGTTAATAATGTCTAGTTCATGTTGTCTGAGTCTTCTTTGTAAATACTGTTTTGGATTCACCTATGTAGCATGCGTTGCAATTGGGTGTAATACATTGAAGTTGTATACCGTATGTGTTTTGTTAGGTTTTTCAATAGGATCTTTAATTTTTGAGAAGAATTTATTTAGTTTGTTGGTGGGTGATAAGCCTCTGTTCGAAGATTGGGGATATAAATCGAAGGATCGAAGGTTGGCGAAATTCATTTAACATGGTTTTTGGTGGAGGGGTGGGGGAAATGTTATATCACTTTATTATATTATTTTATTATATAAATAATATTATACATGATATGTGACGCCAAAATTCCGTGTTTAAAGAAAATCGGTTCATCTGAAGTGCAATATAATTGAATAGTTTTTTTGTAACTTCCTCCATAAAGACATCAACGAGGTTCATTAAATTTGGTATACTAACCATAAATATAGAAATTGTAATGACATAAAGTCATAGCAATGCCAAAGTGGTTCCAGCCAGCTGCTATCTTCACAAAGAGTGGCAGGAATAAAAGATAATTTATAACTAATGGCCTAGCCGGCCGCTGTCTGAAATTAGAGAATGCAGGTGACGGAGCTTGTCGGCGATTTTTTCTACCGAGTCATTTGGGGAAGCCTGCATATTAGTGATTTGGCGTAACAGAACGAGAGGCGTTTGTTCTGTGTGGTACCTGTTGAGCAGCAATTTTGATATGGTTTTAAAATCAACTACCTTACCGTAATAGTAGTGATTTTTGGGTGTTATAGAAGGTTTTTGCGGTACCGGAAATTTTGATTTCGACCACTTCTAATGTGGTATCGTCGTCCCATCGTGACAATCTAGCACAGCGTTGTACCTGTTCTAGTAAAAGTTCGATGTTCGTGTTCTGTTCTCCGTCAAAACACGGAATCTGATTAAAAGGTTCAGACTTGTAATAATGGATGTTTTATCTTGGGCCGGGGGAGCAGGTGCAGACCTTTCCCTTTCACCCAAGAGATGTTGCACAGCCTCTTCTAGAGACATCTGTACACCATTAAGATTATATGTGGTCATGTTTTTAACTGATTGAGAGTCAGAAATTTGAATGGGACTTGCACGAGTTTTCCTAGATCCCCTAGTTTTCATAAATTCTCAAAAAAATAGTTCAATTTGATTGAACGTATATGAACACAGTAAAAAAATTAATAAATAAACAATAAAAAAAAATATGCATAAATATTTGACTTACTCAGAAGGAACTGGAATCGCTGTTCGGATCCCACTGCTGCCACCAGGACGTAGTGGAATCGTTTATTGTGATTCCTGAGGTATGTAGTAGATGTCTTGAAGAGGGCGGAAGTTAGTTTAGAGATTTTTGAAAGTTAGAGCTCGAATTATTAACACTGAATATTTTTTTACTATTTTTTTTAGACTATATTTTTACAGTAATTTAAATGTGAGAATAGTAATTATTAACATGAAATACTTAGATAATTTAAAGTTAAAATAACAAATAATTTAAGATGATTAAGATAAATAAACTAAGATGCACAATTATGAAAATAAGTAAAACCTGTATAGGGACGCGGAACTGCTGCTCGTATAAAGATGTACTCATGTCTAGTGATCTACTGACGTACTCGTGTATAATAATCTACTGACGTACTGGTCTATAATAATCCCCTCTTCCAATGGGGCGAAGTTTATATTAGTGTTAGCAACACTCACACCAAGACATCTGTCCTGGTGTGCGACCTTGGTTAGTTCGGTGACCAGTGATTTAGGTCAGTGGCCAGCTTTATCGGTGCTTGCTTTGATGTAAAGTATTAACACTTGGTTTTGTTTGTTTGGCCGCGGCCTTGTCTTGAAGACAGCGGCCGCTAGACCACTAGTTGTAAATTATCTTTTATTCCTGCCATCCTTTGTGAAGATAGCAGATGGCTGGAACCACTTTGACATTGCTATGACTTTATGTCATACAGCTGCTATCTTATTTTCACTTATTTTCATAATTGTGCATCTTAGTTTATTTATCTTAATCATCTTAAATTATTTGTTATTTTAACTTTAAATTATCTAAGTATTTCATGTTAATATTTACCATTCCCACATTTAAATTACTGTAAAAATATAGTCTATTTTCATAAATTCAGTGTTAATAATTCGAGCTCTAACTTCCAAAAATCTCTAACCTAACTTCCGCCCTCTTCAAGACATCTTCTACATACCTCAGGAATCACAATAAACGATTCCACTACAAAATCTTTCACTTTTGTTTGGAACACTTATCCATGAACATTTATTTTAGAGTTGCTCTGAAGGTTGAAGGATCATGCCCCTTTAAAAAATTTGAATGCCACTAAATATTTGTAAAAATTGTAAGTTTACCAAGTTAATTATGTAAATGGCATTATGAGACAGTGTGTGAGTGTTTTCTTACACAAGAGTGTAATTAATTAAATAAAATTAAGTAAATGACTATTTGTTCAGGCGGGCTTTAATCTAACCCTATTGATACGGAAATTCCAACTACCGATCACATTTCATAGTCGGAGGCGTATCGCAAACATACTTTAATGTATGTGGGACTAAATGATTTGAAATAAATACAAGTCCTGATTGTCTTATATTTTTAACTAAACAACTTGAAATAAATGTAAATAATGAGTCGGACAGCAAGTATTCCAATAAACATACAATATTTTATAATTAAGCATATTACTTTTTTTTTATTGTCAACACACGACTTAAAAACACAGAACCTTCCTTCATCTTTTATTTAATAACCTTCACCCACCTATACCATTAGTAGTGACATCTAGCGGGCCCTTGAAATACCAAAGCTCTCATATAAAATACTCAAATAAAATCCAAGATAGTGAATGCAAGCCAGACCACAGATTGATTGTTCACGTCTCTAACCAAACAGCTATTGAAGCGCTTTTCTCTAGCTATAACAAAAGCAAATATTGTAATCGAGCCAGATTTTCGAATTTATATTTTCCATAGGAAACACACACGTTCTGACTCCTTGAGCAGGTTCTAAATATTTAGTTGGTAAGAGAGTAAAATGACACTCGACTGACTAGATTTGCCCTGATACAAATGTGACTAGCGATCTATGTTCAGTTGTACACTTATATTGCTGAAGAATTGGGATTACATCCCAAGGTGATGTTTTGGATGTCTATGGTTATTAAAACGTAGGGTGTTATATGAGGCTGTGGCATGGCGGTGTCGCATTGAGTTAAGATCAGCTAGACTGCTACTTGTGGATATCCAACTTGGTTTGTCTGGCGATAACCGGTGCGCTCTCGGTGGAGATAAAAAAACTATTACAAGGTAAACTGATATGGACATTCTATAATTAATCGCAAGATGCTTTCAAAAGTCATTTTTACAGGTTTTTGCTCATTCTTACAGTATTTCGTAAGATATTTCTAGAAAACCGCGGAAAACTGAAAAAGAAAAAAAACAGTGCAGTACATTGGTTCTTCCGGTTAACTGGTAGGTTCAACAAAACTCGACATTTTTGCAATATGTTATGGTATAATGGTTGTGAGGGGGACAGTGAATTAGAGAGAATAAATTTAGGAATGAGATTAGAATTAAACTAGATAATACGCCTGAATACGATGTAATAAGATAGAACACAAACTGCAAGGACTTTACAGTTAAATAGAAGTTAGGTAGCGAGAGAATAATAAAGGACAGACTGGCTGAGTTATTAGAAGTAAGTACTTCGTAGATAGGTTACTGACTGTTGTAAAACTGTCCTGAACTATTCTGCTGTCGCTCTGCTTATATGAATTGAACTCTCCCTCCCTAGTCTGGCATAGGTGGGGAGTAACTAACGTTTTATTCATTTAATGCCTGCTTCTTCGCTCTTCGGATCCTATTTATCTTTAATGATCCGGATCCTTACAGGATTGAGTAGAAGGTTATTTAAAACAAATTCTAAAGTCACATTTCTCCAGAATCCCTAAAATGAATTTTACTCAAAAAAAAATGATTCATATAAAAATTATCGATATGTCTATTATTACATATATTGTATTTATAAATCCAGGGCATTACAAGAAGTTTTACATAATTTAAGAACAAAAACATAGAAAAATACTTGGAAGTTCATTAACAATTTCGTCTAGGCTTTGATCAATAAGTTATATAAGTACAATCAAATCAAAAACATGATGCAGTTGTTAGTTGTCATTAATTAATTATAATTCAAAATGACCTACAATTCATTTCCCTAGTGTAACAATATTCATTTATATTCAGTTGACCTAGTATTGCGATTAGGAAGTAAACCAGGTTTAAAGAGAATTATTTGTCTGTAAATTTTTGAGAAATTTAACAAAAATCTGAAATATACTTCAGGCTTTTTGATCGAAAAGTTTTGTACCTGATCCCATATAAAAATACGCATGTATACACCCACCACACACACACACACACACACACACATATATATATATATATATAGATAATATATATTATACATCCTTTTCTAAAATCCATTCCCGGTTGATGAGGGGAGTGTTGAGGTCTCGCAAAACGCGTATTACCCTACATGTCGGTCGGTATTGACTCAGGGGTCAATAGTTTCTTGACCTACTACCGTATCCGTAATGTAATTCTGTAATATCTGTTATTTACGTTGTTATATTGATATATTTAATAAAATGTATTATTGTTATTTTTGTAGGAGTTTATATATAATTATATTTTTATTACTCTTTATATAGAGAATTAAACAGAGTTCATCAACGTGTTCAATGTACAGAATGACCAGTGTTAGTGCCCTAAAATTAACGATGACTATTTAAAAATCACAGGGTAGGGGTTACTTTATCAGAATTATAATTCTCTTGTGCCTCGTGGATTTGAGTTGTGTGCTCCCAGATGTAACTTTCGAGTCAGTGTAAACACATTACACTTTATAGCAGAATGCTCATTTTTATCTTGATATCCTCGAGCGCATTTTTGGTTGTACTATAATTATTAAGAGAGGTCAATTTTTTTCTGTTTTTTTGGACGACTATAATAAAAGTCATTCTATTGTGAATTATGCTCATCATAAAGGGTTTTATCATAAAGAATTTTTGGTACTATTTAATCATTAAATTCAAAATACTAACTATGATACTAACTAAAAATACTTACTAATGAAATTTATTATAACTTGATGTTTGTAGTTATGTCTTTATTTATTTATTTATTAATTTTTTTTTTTTACGATTGTTCTCATTTCATTTATTGACTTTCATTTATGTATTGTTATTTATTTTGATTTGTCTATAATGTTTTGTTTTGTGTGCAAGTACTAATGTAAATAGGAATACTATATATATAATACTGACATCTATACTATAGTACTAGGAATCCGGCAGACGGATTTTCCATATTTGTAATTTTTTTTTATTATTATCACCTTTTAATGGAAAATAAAAGTGATATTATTATAATTATTATTAATATTATTATTATTATTATTATTAATTTGAATCAACTCCAGTATCGAGCCCAATCGGTTCCAGAGATTCAACCAATCAGAGTATCCAGATTGATAACTGGTTCAGTAATTCGTTCCAAATTCACTACTGCCAATATTGAATCAGCTGGATATATCTAGATGACCTCCATTTAAAAATATGATTATTTTGATGGTTTTTTTGTTATATTATAATAACTACTCTTGTATGCTATGGAAATAAATTTTTGACAATATTATTGTAATCTTTTAGATTTCCGCGGCCATTTTCATAAAAAAAAAAAAACTTTTGTTTCCGGGTTGAGACCGCGTCAGTAGTTTGCTAAAAACCTACGTTTCGCCCATGTTGCAATGAGCTTCTTCAGGCTACACGTCGTGACACCTTGAAATCCAATATGGCGGTCAAGATGGCGTAGGAAGGACCCCGCGCCTTTTCTCTACCAAGCTTCATAGCCTTATTGGCTTTCAAGGCGTAACAACTCTGAAGAGGCTCATTGCAATATGGGCGGAACGTCGGTTCAATGTATGGTTGTTTTTTAATGTTTACTATATACTAATTATTCAATTATGGAATTATTGAGAGCTTAATAAAATCTCTACTACGAATTCATTCCCACCGTCTCTCCATCTGTATTTACCGTTTGTTATAATTATGGTTTCAGATTATACAATTAGAATTTCCCATTGGTTCTTTCAACATGGCCACAACTCAGTTTAATACTTAATTTTAGTGAAATATCCAGATAACCTTTAATTTAATTTTAATAAAAAAATTGCATTTAATTTTTCTAGAACGACTTTATGTAAAAATAGGGATTCGAATTATAACTTAGTTCCAGTGAATCGAATCCGCTCGAACAGTTCCATCACTACTTGTAAAATTATGAAAAGTATAACTTTACTTTTGATTTAATCATTGCAACATTATTAACACGGGTGCAGAAAAAGTAAAATTAAACTATTAAACTACAAATTATTCATTTTCTAAAATATAGAATGTGACTGTAAAGCGTTAATATTTTATGATCAAAGTATGCTTACCATATATATAAAAATATAGCGGGAGGAGGAGTAGCTCTATAGTTCACTAAATAATTCTACTGGCACCCTAAACCATAATAATATTTTCTTCCAAACTAAATCCTTATTGATCCGATAAATCCGTTGAAAAAATACTTGCTTATCGTCTAGAATTTTTTCATACAAACCATTTCTTTCGTCCACAGTGTTTTAAAGCTTTCTCAATCGATTTTTTTTTTTTTAAGGAAAGAAATATTCTTATTTGATTTATTCAATTGTTGGATTCAGCCAATTAGATTGAAGTAATGCAAAAAAAATATGGCCAACTTTGGACTAAATAAAACTCTCTACAATTCTTGAACAATGCATTTTTTTTCTTTCTACTTTAAGGCGCGTGAACATCTATGGTCATTGGCATCCAGAGCGTTCTCAGTTCACTGCCAGCCTCCGAACAGTGTTCTCTCGTCCGGAGACGAGACAATGAGCTGTAGAGGCTCCTAGAAAAGGGCAGCACAGCTGGACTCGAACCTGGGATCTCCGCGTGAGAGTTCATTATGCTAACCACTTAGCCATTATAATGCAATTGTTTTTATAAAAATTAATTTATTAGTTGTTATTATTAGGTATGTCCGTTTGATGTTAACATTTTCTATTCGACAATTTATCCCTAAACTATATATAAATTAGAATTTGGTGATGATTTGCATTTAACTATTTTTCTCGCGTCATCCTTATTGTGAAACTATGACAGAAATGTAAAGTACAAAAATTGTAAAGAATATCTTATTCTATTTTAATATATTAATTTTCTTAAATGGGTTGGTTATGAGGTTTCTGCTAGTAAAAAACTCGACGTTCTATTTATAGTCCAGTTAATATAGTTAAAAAATTAACAATTTTCTTAAGTGGAGAGAGTACTTGAGGACGTAAGGTAAGCCCAACCAGAGACGGGAGGCAGACTGAAGGTTCGACTCTCGTCCCAACTATACTTTTTATTAGACTATACCTAGACAAAAGACTAACTTGGAACCCTCACCAAAAATTTAACCTTCTGAGTTGAGCAAGCGATCAAACTACTTGCTAAACTTTTTCTAAACGCTCAAAACTAACATTGCAGAATAAACGACTATTGTATAATTCTCTACTTGCACCAATATGGACTTACGGATTTGAGCTTTACGGAACGGCTAAAAGATCCAACAACAACAGACTACAAACACTTCAATCTAAAATATTCTGCCGATTATTATAAGCTCCCTTTTATGTAAGCAATCATACTGTACACACAGATCTCAAACATTCCATTCACCTCTGAACTTGCAAAAACTCGATACAATAAATTTCATCAAAACTTAACATCAAACCCTAATCCTTAAGCCGTTAACCTCTTCCAAACAACATTCCCCTCCAATCCTCCAAGTCAGCTGAGGCGCCGTTGGCCCTGCGACCAATTTGATTGACTAATAGCGTTCATCGTTAGATGATCGCCAGTCACGACTGTTACGCCACGTATATGTTTTTGTTTTTTTCCAGTTTTTTGTGATTTTCTCAAAATAGGATCCAACGATTTTCTTTAAACTCTGTATAATCAGCTACACATAGAAAGAGTTACAACTTTTATTTGAAATATTTCTTTGGAAAAATTCATTTAACGGTACTTTTGAGTGAGGGGTGGGGTTAGGTTTTCCCCTAAAATGCTTTTTTCAGTTAACTACACAATTCTATCATCTAAATAGGATTAATTAGAATTAAATATATGTTGTTGAAATTCCGAGTTCGAAGAAAATCGAATGAAAGGAAGTGCGTTTTTACTGAAAAGTATTTTTCAGTTTTCTGTTATTTTCTCTAAAATGGCTCTAACGATTTTCTTTAAACTAGGAATGTGAACTACACATATAGAGCTACAACTTATATTTGATTCAAACATTTCTCCTAGTGAAGTCTCATATAAGGGGGCTTTTAAGGGAAGTGTTAGATTTATGTTTGCCACTAAATAGCTATCTTAGTTGATTATACAATCCTACTATGGAAACAAAATGAATTAGAAATAAATAGATTGCCAAAATTCCGAGTTTCAGGAAAATTACTAAATCAGAAGTGCATTTTTACAGAATAGTTTTTTCAATTTTACTCGTTTTTCTCTAAATAAAACATCGAGGAATTTCTTTAAATTTGGTGTATACTAACTATAAAATTTATCAATTACAATTTTCGAAAAATTCATTAAGAGAAAGTTGTGTGTGTGTGTGTTTAATACTAGTTTTTTTTAAATAAGTTCTTAATTGTGTGGAAAATGTATAACATTTAACACTAGAATAATAATATCACTTTACAGTTCTCGTTCACTTGTTTGCTCGGTCGGTAAACCTGAACTAGAATGGTAAAGTGGCACTTTGCTCTTTAGTCAGGTAAATAAATATTAAGACAACCTGATAATGGGCGAACCCCGGTCGATACCACAAAATGAAGCAGGTTATCACAGAAACAATCTCTAAGCAGCCACACTTTGAACTAAAAAATAAATGTTATCTCTTCTTTGTTTATCGAGAACTTTATCCGCGTGTCCTCTTGCTCTGCTGCAAGCCCGGAACAATGTTGTGTATAGATTCGATTATTTCCGAAACTTTCATTATTAGAATATAATTTATATTTTTAAATTTAAGGCGCTTCAATATTTATGGTCATTGGCGGCCAGTGTATATCAGTGCATGCCGGTCTTCGGGCAGTGTACACTGTAACGATCAAGCACCTATCAGTGATCTATAGAGGAGGTTCCTAGGAAGAGAAAATCTATAGGTTAGCGCTGGACTCGAACCCGAAACTCCCACTGGACTCGAAGT
Organism: Triatoma infestans; assembly: GCA_011037195.1. NCBI lineage: Eukaryota > Metazoa > Arthropoda > Insecta > Hemiptera > Reduviidae > Triatoma > Triatoma infestans. The sequence goes on from JAAEAF010005556.1 coordinate 11,826, forward strand.
CCAGCGTACTACCACTAAGCTAATCCCCTCTCTAATATAAAATTGAAAAAATACTCATTATACATTATGACGGCGCATCTCTACAACTAGCTCCATAATTTACCACACTTAACTATCTAAATTTTTTTTTTTTGGACACAATCTTATCACACCAGTCTGTCTATCCCTTCCCTAATACCTTGAAATATATAACTCGTCCATCTTTAGAAAAGAAACAGATTAAAAATGGCTAATTGCGATGATTTAAGAATGCTGCTGGACAAAAGACAGAGCTGAATATTAACAAACAAGTTTATCCTTCTGATATATCAAAATTTATTCGTGATTTTCATTTTTATGTTATCCTTCGTTATTGTAATTTTCGTGTGTGTAATGCGGATGTTACAAATAATTTTATTATTTGCGATAATATCTTTTTCAAAGCAAGTCGGTAGAAATATAGTTCCATATATTCCATCAAATTTGTCACTGCATCCTTCTGTTTGTAGGATTTTTCTACACACTTAAAAAAAGTAGATAAGTTATAGTAGGGAGGCAAAATGAGTAATGTTTTTTTTTCTGAAAAAGGTCGGAAGGTCAAATAAATTTGGGAACCTCTGTTCTAGGTCCTCAAGTAAATGCCAATTTTGGATATTAGTGCAAAGAAAACAGTACTGCTTCACAATACTGCTTCTTAAAACAGCGTTCTCCTTAAAAATACTTTTTTTTTTCTTTTTTTTTTAATTTAAGGCGCGTTAACATCTATGGTCATTGGCGCCCGGAGCCTTTTCATGCACTGACGGGCTCCGGACAGCATTCTCTGTTACAAACAGCACTGTAGAGGCACCTAGGAAGAAAAAATCCAAGGGCAGCACAGTTGGGCTCGAATTCGGGTCCTCCGTGTGAGAGTCCAGTACGCTTAACCACTTAGCTATTACCCTTCCCTTTTTAAATTGTTATTGTTATTATTGTATTTGCTAATTATTTCGAAAATACAAAGATAAAGTGGTTAGTTATAGCGGTCTAATTTAATTTCTAAGTTCCTTTGTCAGTGGATACCAAAACTAATAATAATCTTAATAAGGATATTGAATCCTAACCATAGTTTGCTATAGAAATCTAATTAAATGTAGCAGAGCAATATTTGTTTGACAAGATTCGCAGAAACTAGCCCTCACTATTATAGAAGCTTAGGAAATAGGGAATATCTCGGCGGAGCCCACTTTAGGAAACCCTGTTCTAGAGGAAAATAAAAAAAAAAAACAACAATTTAATCAATATAGCACTAAAATTTTTATATATTATGTCATCATTAATCCTTTTAATAAAAGGGTTAGATTTTCAAAACAACTTTTTAAACAGCGAATTACTTAAAATTACAAAATAAAAAATCTGGTTTAAAATACTCACCCGATTTTTTCGACTGCAATTTATTTGAATAAGTATTATTACCCAGTTACAAATTTCACATAGGTATAAATAAAACTGCACATATGTGCACGCGAAATATAATTAGGCAAAAAAAAGTTGTTGCATTCCCCATAAACCGCAATTAAAACTCGGAATTTTAACAATGCAATATTATACTGTAGATAATAGATTGAAATGGCACCTTAGAAGAAAGCCTACTAATGTTACCCCTTGTCTAGATACACCTTAAAATGAATTTCCCGGATAATTCTTTTTTATGATTACTTGGTATACCAAGTTTAAAGATAATTTTTGGAGCCATTTTCAAGACAATCGCAAAAAACTGAAAAATTCCATTCTGCAAATTGATACTTCCGGTCGAGCGAGTTTCGGTTTTTAAGTTATGCTAAACCACATCCGCACATATATACATAACAGTTTCAAAAATCACTTGGGAACTTAAAAAAAAGATATTTCCGGTAAAAGCCCAATTTTAAAAAATTTAACAACTTCGCAATAGAAAGAGGCACTTACTGTCCAAATTACGCTATAAATATAAAAAGTCAGTCAGTGTTTTATAGGATAAGGCAACATTTCTTGTCTATTGTAGGGGACATAATCAGGTCGTCGGTGGAAAAGCTTGGTGAAATCGATCGTCTGGAGACGCACGCAATACTACTACAACACACTCACTCTAAGTGCACTCTAACGGCGGTTAATCAGCACAGTACTTACCCGACCCATTATTAAGGCGGTGAAGGTACTTTTTCTTTATACCTATTTGCTCCTTAACTCAAATATGCTTTCAACAATGTTTTAAAGTTTCAAAAGAACTCAAGTAATGCACCATACAAAATACATAACGACCTACGAATGAAAAGTATTTATATTTTACTATTTTGATATTTATTTATTTTTATTAAATTGTTTAATACTGTAAAATAGTTTAATATATTAAACTAACATCTAAATTAACATTTATTATAAATGTGCCACGAGTTAATAATTTTTAAAATGCTTGTTTCAATTGCTCCTAGAGCAATTTTTATCAGATTTAATAGACTGCCTCTTTGGCACTTTATGGAAAAAGTTTGTGATCTAATAAATTTTTGGGAATTCAAGTTTCACCCTGAAAGAACATGTTTTTGAAGTTTCTACACTATGAAAAAAAATATCTAGTGTAAGCATTGACACGACTTTCTCTTACTGCGAAATAGCAAACTTTCTTCACACTTATCATTCTTGTTAGTTATTAGTGTTTAAAACTGTCGGCATTGTTATAAAGAAAAATCACAAAAAATTCAAAAATGTATGCAGTAAAACCGATAAAGCACTTCCGGTAAATCGATTTTTTCAAACTGGGAATTTCGGCAACCTATTAATTCTAATTAATATTACGAGGCATGTTCAGTAACTGAATTCAGTGTACTGAATTTTTGTAGGTTACAAAAATTTTTATTTGAACAAAAAAAATTACCTGCTTACATTAGTACATATGTAAGCTATTTTTGGACATAGTCACCATTCCTCTCAATGCAGGTGGTGAACCGGGGTATTAATTTTTTGACCCCTTCGTCCACTTCACCACCTCCCCTTCACCTCCTCGTCGGTTGAAAACCTTTTTCCACCCATGTGCAGCTTCAGGGAGGTAAAGAGATTGTAATCTGAAGGTGCTAGGTCAGGGGAATGCGCGGGAAGATTCAGGACATCCCATTTAAAAGAGGCAAGCAGTTCCTCCGTGGCGTTGGCCGTGTGTGTAGTCTGGCATTGTCGTGCAGCAGGCAGACTCCCTTTGTCAGCATGCCTCTCCTTTTGTTCTGAATCGCCCTCCGCAATATTTTTAGGGTCTTACAGTATCTTGCAGAGTTGATGGTCTCCCTTTGAGGCATATATTCAAATGAAATTATGTGCCTTGACAGTCCCAAAACACGGATGCCATGATTTTCTTGGCTGAAATTGTGGTTTTGAACTTTTTGGCGGAGGGTGAAGAGGTGTGACGCCACTGTTGAGACTGCATTTTGGTTTCAGGTGTGTAGTGTGCAACCCAAGTTTCATCTCCAGTAATGATGGAGCGGAGAAATTTCTCTCCATAGAGTTTTTAGCATCTCAAAAACTTCGCACTTGGCGGGAGATTGGATTGACAATTTTCACGAAACGTATTGTCGCGTCGACAGTTCTCAGCTTACTGACCTCGAACCGCTCTCGTTGCAGAGGGGAGCAATCAGGCTACACTGCCGTGTAGCCAACATGTCGAAAACAAAAACCTTCCGGCCGTGAGAGCCTCAGTACACTTACTTACTGGACATGCCTCGTAGTTGATTGAATTGTATAATAAACTGAAATAGCACATTAAAGGAAAACATAATTCCACTTCTCCACCTGTTAAATGAATTTTCCCGGAGAAATGTTGCAAACAAAAGTTGTAGCTCTTGGTATGTACAGTTGATATATCAAGTTAAAAGAAAATCGTTGGAGCCGTTCTCTTGAAAATCACAAAAAAAAACCTAAAATACCATTTAGTAAAGTGGCACTTCCAGTTGATGGATTTTCCCCGAAATCTTCGTGTCTCATGCGGTGGTACTAGCTATACAGAATACCAAATTCGAGCTTCCTGCAACTTTTATTTTTGACGTATTCTTTTCACACACGCACTGGAGTGAGAGAAAGCAAAAAATTTATTTTAGAGGGGAGATATGGGTCTATCAGTTAGTGTAAATTTAAATTTGCGCAAGTTTTGTTGGTTTTGTCATAGCTCTCCTTAGGCCACTCAGCCATTTCCACCATCATTTTAATGGCCAGCCCAATTAATAACATTGTAACGGTGCAATTTTAAAGAAAATTTCTTGATTAAATTGTAAGAGAAGGTCGGAGTATGTATTACACACAAGATTTTTTTCAAGTACAAATAGTTTGTGATACGACAAAACATTTACTGAAACACATAATTTGTAAATGAGAATATCTTCATTGATTGTCGCTTTAAATAAAAATGATACAAAGTATTTTGATCACGCACATATTCAGAACTTTCTTACTATAAACATATTTTTCTTCAAAAGGATCTCAAAACATATATTTTTATTGGAAAATCATAATATTTGTGTAATATTTTTTTAAAGCAATAAAAGAAAAAAAAAAAAAAAAAACAATGGCGCAACAGCCATAAAGGATCAAAGGTCGCCCGACGGCGATTTGTATGGGTGAGACGTGTGTGTAAGCACGCCGCGGGACCCCTCGCCGTTTTAGTTTTGACCTTCGCTACATCTATAGATGCGCTACCAACTGTAGCTTCCCACTTTTTCTCACGATGCTGGATCAACACCGACTTTGTCTTCACGGGAATTGAACCCTAAAATTCTCGCAACAAAGGCCATTGTGCTAGCCACTACGCCAATGCATGAGGTTTATAATAATAAAAGAAAATAAAAAATTTGGTCTAGATTACGATTACGACTACTACTTAAATATAAAAATTATATTAAAATATACACCGACGGGTCAAAGGCGATAAATGGAGTAGGAACAGCTTTCGTCATGAATGAGAGGCTGTACAACTTCCCATTAAGCAATATCTCAAGCATATCTACAGCCGAGTTATTCGCTGTGTACAAAGCCCTAGAACATATTCGGAACTACAATGAACCTAAGAAATATATTATTTGCTCCGATTCAAGGAACTCAGTGGAGATAATAGGCAATCGGGACTCCGATAGTTTATTAATTCAGTGCATACATACGCTCCTAGAACTATGCCTGCGAGAAAATAAAGAAGCCACCTTTATTTGGATTCCCGGTCATGTGGGGATAAGAGATAACGAATCTGCCGACAAAGGTGCTAAAAACGCGGCATCAATGAATTGTAGAGACGAACGTGTCCTTGCAGTCGATTGGCAAGCTTTTCTAAAAAAACAAATAATCTTTCCTACTGGGAAAAGGAATGGCAATCAGTGCAGCTGTCAAATAAACTAAGGAATATCACAAGGTACCACAAAGAAATGGTCAACTTCAAATCGAGAATCTTGGCGAAAAGAATTTGTCCTAGCCAGAATGAGACTCGGTCACACCGTGTTGACACACAGCCACATATTCCGAAAAGAACCTCAGCCGGTATGCAGCGCTTGCAATACGACCTTAACGATCCCGCATATTCTATTGAAATGTTCGAAATATGTAAACGCGCAGGAAACGTAAATTTGCCGACCAGTCTTACAGATGTATTAGGAGACAATGAGGGCAATATCAATAAGACTTTCTAATATCTTAGGGAGGTTCATCTATTTCATTTGTTGTGAAACTAGCTGTACATATGTATGTGTTTAGTTGTTTGCTGGTGTCTTGTGCATTTTATAAGTGATATAAGGGAGTAGAGGAATATGATTAGACCTAGATTGTGGGTTTGCTGTAGAAATTTTTAGACTGGTGGGTATGGATATGCATCCCGGATGAGTCTTTACAAATTAGAAACAGGTGCAAAGGACCATAGCTGTTGTGCATCTTAAAAAAAATCCAGAAAAAAAATTTAGTAACATCTCAAATGACGTGTTCGTCATCAACATGGAAAATTTCCTTTTAATCCTCGTTAATGCCAGATTGTTTGCATTTACTTTATGGAATTTTTAACATGATACTAAAAGAAATGAAGGGAATAACACGCATAAGCCTCATTCTTACTGGAAAAGTAAGGGGCCCTCAACTATAATCAATTTTCTGATTTCATTCACTTTAACATTTGCATTACTTTGAAATAATTTTACTATGAAACACATCAGACACTAAGATTTCGGACAAAATCCATCGGCCGGAAGTGTAACATTACTAAATGTATTTTTTTTTCCACCAGTTTTTCGTGATTTTTCTCGAAAACCGCTCCAACGATTTTCTTTAAAATTCGTGTATTATCTATACACATGAAAACTACAAAAGGGCCTAAGGGAGGTTCTTCCACACTTGGTTAAGATCTTTCGGAGTAGTTTGGCACTCGGGTATATACCGAGGCCGTGGAGAAGGGCTAGGGTGGTCTTTATCCCCAAGGTTGGGAAAAGGGATGCCACCTTGCCCAAATCCTTCAGGCCTATCTGCCTTACGTCTTTTCTTTTAAAGACTATGGAGAAGGCCGTGGATAATTATATCAGGACAGGTGTTCTGGAGAGGGTGCCCTTGCACCCCTGTCAGCACGCATATCGAGCGGGAAGGTCGACGGATACCGCTCTATATCGGCTGACAGATGTAATCCAGAGGACCCTAGATGTTAAGGAAACGGCCATCTGTGCCTTTTTGGACATAGAAGGCGCGTTTGACAATACTTCCCATGAGGCGGTTGGCAGAGCCCTTGTTAGAAGGGGGTGGATGGAACAACCGCCAGATGGATGATGGAAATGTTGTCTACAAGAACGGTAGAAACTGTGGTGGGCTCACGGACCATCCGCTCCCGCACTACTCGTGGCTGTCCGCAAGGGGGGTTTTGTCACCCCTAATGTGGAGCCTGGTGGTGGATGAGCTCCTCTACAAACTGACGGACGTCGGCATTGCCTGTCAGGGATATGCTGACGACGTCGTCATTATTGCTAGAGGAAAGTTTGAAGAAACCCTATGTGACATAATACAGAGGGGTCTAGATATCACTAGCGAGTGGTGTGTCTCAGTGGGGTTGAAGGTTAATCCAACGAAAACCACTGTGATACCCTTCACTAGGAAAAGAACACTCCCACGCCTGAAAAATATCCGGCTAGCTGGAGAAGTAGGGTGGGAAAAGGAGGTTAAGTACCTAGGGGTGACTTTTGATAGTAAACTCCTATGGAAGAAACACATTGAATCAACTGTTAATAAGGCCACTGGCGCCCTCATGATATGTAGGAGGATGGCGGGCAAATCCTGGGGATGCCCCCCGAGAATCCTACGGTGGATGTACACCATGATGGTGAGACCAGTTATCACCTATGGCGCGGTGGCTTGGTTTGGAAAGACCAAAGAAGTATCGGTCAGGAGAACTCTTGACAAGGTACAGCGGCTCGCATGCTTGTGCATGACGGGGGCTATGAGGACTTGCCCCACCGCCGGGATGGAGGTTATCCTCAATCTGTCACCTTTGCACCTAGTGGTGGAAAGGGCGGCGAAGGGGGCCCTTTTTAGGATCTCTAGGGGTGGTGCAGGAGGGGAGGGATGGCTGGGGGTTAGAGAGTTGGTATTCTCAACCTTTGGGCTCCCTCATCTGGCACCTCCCTAGGGATGGTATGGTTAAGAAGTATAGCTTCACAAAAAATTTTTCGTCGAAGCTGGGCACCAAAAGTGAGTGGAGCGAAGGATCCGCTCTGTTGGGCATTAAGGAACATGCCATTAAATGGTATACTGATGGGTCGAGGACCCTCGAGGGGACTGGGGCAGGGGTGGTTGGTCCAAGGATCAAGCACTCGGAACCCATGGGTAAATTTCCCAGCATCTTTCAGGCGGAGATATACGCTATTGGAAGATGCGTTCAATTTAACCTCGATAGGGGATATAGGAATCGGGAGATTGTAATGCTTTCCGATAGCCAAGCAGCCATTAGAGCTCTGGGTGCACCAGTTATTAACTCTAAAATGGTTTGGGAATGCCTAGATAAACTAAACGATCTGGGCAGTAGGAACAAAGTCGCACTTTGGTGGGTGCCGGGGCATGTTGGCATTGAAGGGAATGCGACGGCCGACGCCCTGGCCAAGATAGGCGCTATTACACCACTTTTGGGGCCGGAACCTTTTTGTGGGATTAGCGACCAGTGTCTGTTAGAGGAACTTAAGAAGGAAGAGGAGACGAAGAGATCTCAACTCTGGTACTCCCTCCCCAGGTTGCGGCAGGCCAAGATCTGCTTGGGAAATTATAACCAACGGAGGTCGGAGGCCTGCATTGGATTGAGTAAGAACAAGCTCCGCGTACTTACGGGTTTCCTCACGGGGCATTGCCGACTTAGAGGACACCTGGCGAAGCTGGGCTTGAAAGTGACAGCTCATGCAGATTCTGTGGGGAGTTGGAGGAAACTCCAATACATCTCCTAACAGACTGCGAGGCTGCCACTCAGAGAAGATTCAGGAACCTGGGTAGCTACCAGGTGGAGGAGGGGGATATACCCTCTCTAGAGCCCGTCAGGGTATTAGGATTCCTCAGGGACCTTAACCTGATGGAGATATTGTAGAACGCATGTTCAATTGGGCATCCGTTCGGGTGCTATGGGCAAGCCTGTGGCACCCAGGGGGCATAGCACAATAGACCTGCTCAAGGTCGCAGTGCGTTGGCCCCCCGCTAAAAAAAAAAAAAAAAAAAAAAAAAAAAATACACATGAAAACCTGTACCCTTATTTTTAACATTTCCCTGGGAAAATTGATTTCCTTGGGGAAACAGTAGTGTTATGCTTTCCTCTAAAGGATCACTTCAGTGTAATACTATATGGTTTTTTTTTTTACCACCTATTAATTAGAAGCATTAATAGATGTAATGGGATTCGAATCATTAAGATTCTTGAGGATTCGAAGAACCAAAGATCCGAATCAATGGGTTCCGAATCATTAGTTACTCCCTACTTAGGCCAAACTAGAGAGGGGAGAATTCCATATATTTCGAGGCAAGCTGACCCTATGAGAACAGTTTAAGTACAGTTATCGACACCAGTCAGTCAACATCATTCTAATTACTTTCTATTCTCCAGTCTAAATACTTTCTATTAGCCAGTCTCTCTCTCTTAATTATTCTCTCGCTACCTAATTCTCAATATCATTCAACAGTGTAAAGTCCTTGAGGTTTGTGTTACTATTCATTATATTAGTGTTCACCAAACCAGCCAGTTTATTTCTTAACACTCGTAACTTTATCTAATTCTCTTCTTCTCACATCTGCCACAATGGAATTACAAATTCGAAGAAAAGCGGTTAACCGAAAGTGCGATTTTACACAATAGGTTTTTTCAAGTTTTTTTTTGGATTTTTTTTTTTGAAAACTGTTACAATGTTTTCCTTTAAACTTGGAATGCTTGCTTCCATAGATAAAAATGTATCACTTTTATGTGGAACATTTTTCTGAAAAAATTCATTTTAGAGGGGGCTAGTGGTGATGTGTCAGTTATCAGAAATATTTTCCGTGATAACCTGCTTCTTTTGTGGTCATCGACTGGTTTCGGGCGTTCGGGCGAAATCATCAGGATGCGTTTGTCAAACAGTGCGATAACATAGATTTGTACAGAGTAAATCTGTTTGACTGTTTGACAAACGCATCCTGATGATGGGCGAACGCTCGAAATCGGCCGATGACCACAAAAAGAAGCAGGCTATCACGGAAAATATCTCTGATGCTTTTCAGCTCTGCAGAACCAACCACAACAACTATGGGGTCTGTCCAGTTAGTTTAAATTTAAATTTGCCCAAACTTTCCTGGTTTTGATCTAGAGGGCTCCACATAAAGCCACCTCAGGTTTACAAGTAAAACTCCCTCCACCATTTTTATGGCCAGCCAATTTTAAAGAATATTTCTTGAATAAATTGTATTCATTTTTTACTTTCTCTTACTCCTAGTAAGAGGAAGTATTGTAATCGTGTCAAATTTTCGATATCGAGTTTTCACCAGAAATATCCGTTTTGAGGTCCCCTGAGTCCAAAAAAGTGGTTTTTAGCAAATGGTCTGTGCGTGTGCGTGCGTGCGTGTGTGTGCGCGCGCGCGCGTGTGTGTGTATGTATGTGAACAGCATAGCAAAAACGAAAAACCGTAGAAAGTTGAAACTTGATATTCCGTTTAGGATCTGACACTGCGTTATCTGTCGAAATTCCTCAACCGGAAGTACCACTTTACTACATAGATTTTTTACTTTTTTGCGATTTTCTCAAAAATGGCTTCGATGATTTTCTTTAAACTTCAAACATCAACCACACATACAAAGAGCTACAACTTTTATTTAAAACATTACTCCGGGAAAATGCATTGAAGGGCACTTTTGGTGGAGAGGTGGGGTTAGGTTTTCATCTAAAGTGCTATTTCAGTTTATTAGACAATTCTGTCATCTAAATAATGTTAATTAGAATTAAATATGTTGTTGAAATTCCGAGTTTGAAAAAAAATCGGATAACCGGAAGTGCGTTTACTTAACCACTTTACTAAGTGATTTATTCACTTTTTCGCAATTTTCTCAAAAATGGCTTCCATGATTTTTTTTGAAACTTCGTATATAAACTAAACATGCAAAGATCTACAACTTTTATCTAGAACATTTCTCTGTAAAAATTTTTTTAAGGGCACTTTAGGGGAGATGGTGGGGGTTAGATTTTTATCAAAGTGCCATCCTAGTTGGTTATACAATTTTATCATCCAAACATAATTAGTTAGAAATAAATAGATGGCTGAAATTCCGAGATTCAAGAAAATTAGTGACCCGAAAGTGCGCTTTTACTGAACAGTTTTTTCAGTTTTCGACGAATTTCATTAAATTTGGTACACAAACTATAAAATTTGTCAATTATCATTTTGAGAACTGGAGTAAGAGAAAGTTGTGTGAGTGTTTCACACCAGATTTTTTTGTAAGAGAAAGTCGTGTAAGCGAGAAACATACACCAGATTATTTTTTTATAGGTAGGTATATTTTTCAGAATCGAAATTTCAAAACGCTCCCCTGCCACGAAATTATACCCATTAACAAAAAGAATCAGTCCTACTTCAAAAATTTAAATGATTTTCTACATATTTACATATTTTCTATTATAATATTATTATTTAGTATTCATTCTTAGAACTGTATGGTGAATATAAACTTAATAATTAATACGTGTGTTTAATGGTTTCAATATATCAAGTAGAATGAAATTTGTCATCGTTGAGATGGAGTCATATATGCAGTGTAATAAAAATTGAAGAAGAGTTTGCTGAGTTGACATATTGAGAGAAAGTTGAGAATTGTTGCGAGTATATCGTACATTTCCCCTTTGTTATTACTCAGCCACTTCCAGGAAGAAAGTCTACTGTCATGGCAATATGATTACCTGGTTACTAAGTAAATATTTAATAAAGACTTCTTTCTATATCCTTTTTTTTCTTTTCTTTTATCAACACCATACTGAATAAATAGTAATATTTTTTTTCTTTTCTTCAATTTATTTTATTATACCGTTTATATATTTATTCTACGCAATAAAAAGAAAAAAGTATGTTCCCCTATTTTGCCTCAATTGTGCAGATGAAGATTGTCTGTTTTTTTCTTCTGTGCACTTTCTGCTTTAACTCCACGTGTGATCAGCAGCCTTCAGTATGAACAGCAACCGGACCGACAAGACTAGTTTATAAATCTAGCTTCGTTTTTTCCAAAGTCTTTCGTGGTTGCCAAAGTCCAAAAAAGTGGTTTTTATAAAGTGGTCTGTGTGTTTGCGAGTATATATATACATATATACTATGCAAGCATAGCTTAAAAACGTTAAAATCACAGAAAATTCAAACATGACATTCCATTTGGGTATCATCATAGGACAGGAAGTTATCCTATAAAAATTCCACAACCGGAAGTGTCATTTTATTTGAAAGGCTTTTTTTTTTTTCCACGAAAATGGCTTCAACCCTTTTTTCATTAAAATTAGTTTTTTTCGGGAAAATTTATTATGGGGGGGGGGGGGCTTTTGGTAGAAGGATGGGGCTCGTTTTTTTTCCTCTAAAGTTGTATTTTAGTTTATTTCCACAATTTTATCATCCAAATAATATTAATTAAAATTAAAATATGTAGGCTTTTGCGATTTCATTTGAACTTGTTTGAAATTAGATTAGATTGTTATAGGGGATTTATTGCACTGCGACCTGAAAGATCAATTGTGTTATTGCCCGGAGCCTTCTCAGTGCACTACCGGCCTCCGAGCAATGTTCTCTAGCTCATCATCGGACAGTGAGTTGTTGTAAAGGCTCTTAGGAAGAGAAAATGTAAGGATAGCATGCTGGATTCGAACCCGGAACCTCCGCATTGCTAGTCCAGCGCACTACCACTGAGCTAATCCCTTCCTTCTCCCTTGGCTTACGCCAGTTAAGTAGGGACGGATACCCTAGTTTGTCCTTGTATTTGTATTGATTGTATTGGAATCAGATGTCTTGGTATCGGGAGTTGGAGTGAAGAGTAGTGATTGTTGGTTAGAGAGTTTAGAGAGTTGTTACTCGAAATACGAACTACTGAATTATGAAATTTAGACTATATTTTAACAAATAATTTGAAGCGTTTTGAAATAGATAAACTAAGATGCACAATTGTAAATGAATATAATAATTATGAAATTATTAATAAATATTAAAGAAATAGTGTTTAAAACCTTGAATAGGGACGCGCTCGCGATGTGTGAAACTTAACTGCTTGAACTGACGTGAACTGCTGTCTGACTGACTGATAACTCGTAACTGATCCCCTCCTCCAGTGAGGCGACGTTTATATTAGCGTCACTCACACATTGGCTGATGTGTAAGTACGTGCCACACTAAGACATCTCTCGTAGTATATTGACCCTAGGGAGGTCGGCGGCCGGGGTGGCGACTCTTGTTAACAGATGGTGGCCAGTCAGTGGTTAACAAAGGCCGTTTGTTAACAGATGGTAGCCAGGTGGTCTTGAGTGTACAATGACCCTTGCATGAAGGAAATACAGGCCAGGTGTTGCGGCGGTTCTTTTGACTGTATATCGACCCTTGTTTGAAAGGGTTTTGCCGGCGGTTCTTTTGACTGTATACCGTCCCTTGTTTGAAAGGGTTTTGCCGGCGGTTCATGACCTGCAGATAGCGGCTGGCTGGAAGCACTGCAATATGTAAGGAGTAGAATGCATATAGTTTGAGTGTATTGTGTAATGTTCTGATGAATTGCATGGAATACTGAGCTGTAATAACCCGTGGGGTCGCTACTCCCCAAGTAATTGCATGCAAACAGTTACCCCTTGCCAGGCAAACTTATTTTAACAACTACATATTTAAGAGGTATTCGTATAAATTTTATTTGAAACGTTTCTCTGGGAAAATTTATTTAAGGGGACTTTTGGGGGAGCAGTGGGGTTAGGTTTTTTCCTTTAAAGTGCTATTTTAATTTATTTTTACAATTGACACACAAAATTTCAAGTTTCTGAGAAAAATCAATTGACCAAATTTCAGTTTTTTTGCGATTTTCTGCATAAAAACATCGACAGATTTCATTAAATTTGCCACAGTAATCTTTCACTTACGTTTGGAACTTTTTTTCCGAGAGAAAGGTCGTTTAAATACGTTTTGGAGATGGGGAAGTTATGATTTCCTCAAAAAAAGTCATTTTATTAAGTTTAAATTCTCCTGTTGACATAGAATTGAAAACCAACTAAACATTTAGTGAAAATTATTAGTTTGAAGAAAAATTTTCAATACTATATAACTATTACATTGCAGTAAGAGAAAGACGTGTGAGTGTTTCATACTGTTTTTTTTTTTTTTTTTAATTGAAAATTCCTTACACAACAAAATACCGGTGTAGTGGAATCATTTATTGTGATTCCTATGGTATGTAGTAGATGTCTTTAGCAATATCAAACCTTCACAACACATAACAAAAGAAAGAATAATTTATAACTAGTGGCCTAGCCGGCCGCTGTCTTCAAGACAAGGCCGCGGCCAAACAAACAAAACCAAGGGTCAATACTTTACAGCAAAGCAAGCACCGATAAGCTGGCCACTGACATAAATCACTGGTCACCGAACTAACCAAGGTCGCACACTAGGTCAGATGTCTTGGTGTGAGTGTTGCTAACACTAATATATAAACTTCGCCCCATTGGAAGAGGGGATGATTATACTTCAGTACGTCTTCAAGATCATTATATGAGCAGCAGTTCCGCGTCCCTATACAGTTTTTATTTATTTATACTTATTTCCTTAGTTGTGCATCTTAGTTCATTTATTTTAATCATTCTAAATTATTAGTTATTTATCTCCTATTTATTTCTAAGTATTTCTTGTTAATAGTTACCATCACTCACGTTTAAATTATTGTACAAATACAGTGTTAATAATTCGAGCACTAACTTCCAAAAATCTCTAAACTAACTTCCGCCCTCTTCAAGACATCTTGCTACATGCCATAGGAATCACAATAAACGATTCCACTACACCAGATTTCCTGAATTAGGCCTGGGATAGAAGATTTGGGCTTGCAAACTGAGACTTACGGATTTCCTCAACTGAGATTGTTGAGAAACTGGTTTTAATGGAATTTCAAAAGTTATGAACGAAGAGACTTCTACAGACTGGTGTTGGATTTATAGATAAGTTATAATTATAACTTATAGATAAAATTATTATAACGATGGGTAGTTCCACCAAATAACAATAGCTTCCCAACAGTGGCATGCATTATTTTCAATAATCCCTTGGAATAGCTTCATTGCACCATAAACAAATCCTTTAGCTGCAACCTAGGGATTTCATCAAATATATTTTCGGAGATGCTAATTATAGTATTGTATAATATTGACGTTTCGTTGATTCCGTGCATAGTTCATCTTCTATTTTGAAAGATCGTAAAATATAAACACCATTTCACATACTCGTGTTTATCACTAAACTGAAACAAACGCAAACAATTGTTGTGGTGGTTGGTTCCGCAGAGCTGGAAAGCATCAGAGAGATATTTTCCATGGTAGCCTGCTTCATTTTGTGGTCATCGACCGGTTTCGGGCGTTCGCCCATCTTCAGGATGCGTTTGTCAGACAGTGTGATAACACAGACTTGCACAGAGCAAATTCAGTTTATACACTCTTAATGGTTTATACATGGCCTTAAAAAAAAAAACGTGAGTCAATAAATGCAGAAAAGATAAAAATTTTATTTAACCCAACAAATAAATTCAATTTGAAAGAAACAAAATAAAAACGCAAAGAATACAAAAACTCACCCAAATTCACCTTAGAAAACTCATAACCCAAATCAACCACCCAAAAAAATAAAAATTAAAGGTATTAACTTCAAATGAAAAGGAAAAATAAACAACCCAGGGACAGAAAAAATTAATCATCACAATATTCTCCCAACCTGAAAATATGAATGGAGGTTGGGTTTAATAAAATTTTATCTTTTTGGCATTTATTGACTCATGCTTTTTTAAAGGCCTTGCTGTTTTTGGGTGCGGGTGTTATAATTCATTGTATAAGAGATTCTCACTCAAGATATCCGTCATATGGGGGTTGTAGTTAATTATTTGCCTTTTACTTGTTCTTGTTTTTGTATTTCTAATATGTGTTTATGTGGATTGCCTTTTATTTCAGGATTTTATTCTAAGGATTTGATTTTGGAAGCCATAAACATAGTCATTATAGACAACGTCAAAATAAAAGAACAATCAAAATTAGAAAACAGTTGAAGGGTTTATTTATTGAATGTATAAACTGATTTGCTCCGTGCAAGTCTGTGTTACCACACTGTCTGACAAACGCATCCTGAAGATGGGCGAACGCCCGAAACCGGTCGATGACCACAAAATAAAGCAGGCTGCCACGGAAAATCTCTCTGATGATAACTCAAACAACTTTTGTTCTTTTTATTTTCATTTACTCCTAGTAAGAGGAAGTATTGTAATCGTGTCAAATTTTCGATATCGAGTTTTCACCGGAAATATCCGTTTTGAGGTCCCCGGAGTCCAAACAGTGGTTTTTAGCAAATGGTCTGTGTGGGTGTGTATGAATATGTGAACTGCATAGCTCAAAAACGAAAAACCGTAGAAAGTTGAAACTTGATATTATGTTTAGGTATCACCATGGAATCTGACAGTACGTTATCTGTCAAAATGCCTCAACCGGAAGTACCACTTTACTTAATGTTTTTTTTTATACTTTTTTTTGTGTTTTTCTCAAAAATGGCTCCGACGATTTTCTTGAAACTTCGTATATAAACTAAACATAAAAAGATCTACAACATTTATTTAAAACATTTCTCTGGAAAAATTCATTTAAGGGCACTTTTAGGGGAGGGATGGGGTTACAGCTTCCTCTAAAGTGGTATCATAGTTGATTATACAATCCTACCATCCAAACAAAATTAATTAGAAAATAAATAGATGGCCAAAATTCCAAGTTTCAAGAAAATTAGTAAACCGGAAGTGCGCTTTTACTGAACAGTTTTTTTTCAGTTTTCGACGAATTTCTCTAAATTTGGTAAACAAACTATAAAATTTGTCAATTATAATTTTGAGACCTGGAGTAAGAGAAAGTTGTGTGAGTGTTTCACACCAGATTTTTATAACAAATATACGTCATAATGACCATGGTATTTGTGGTAGGTTACCATCAATCACATCATGGTTCACAAATATTAAAAGTAAAAAATACAATTATCAAAATTATTTTTAATTGGAACACATATTTATTTTATTAACACATACATTAAAAGTACACAAATATGTGGGTAACCATGATCATTGGTTCCTACCGTAAAGTTTAAAAATAGTAGTGAAAAATTAATTTCGATCTATCCCTTAACCTGCAATAATGAGATTTCATATTCCAATGAGGTTGTTTTTAAAAAAGCATACTCTTCTACCTTTAAGAAGAAAAAAAAAAAGATCCGACCCTGCCAGGATTCGAACCTGGAATCTTCTGATCCGTAGTCAGACGCGTTATCCATTGCGCCACAGGGCCTACAAGTACAAATTGTAAGCATTTTTATTCTAATTGACTGTTGGATTTTTTGATTCCACGAAAACATCCTAGAACGATATTATTATATCTAGTTACGGAGAAAAATGCGTATAAATATAGTATCACCATAAGGAGATAAAGCAATTAATTAAATGTAACATACTTTCATCACCGACTTGAAAAGTATCCCCGATTACTTAATAATAATAATAATCATCTCGGTTGGTTCCGTATTATTTATTTAATAAGAATTAAATTTTCTAGCGACAGACATTCTTCATGTCGACCGGTTAGAATGTTAGCCTTTCAATTACGTTCCTAAAATACACATTATATTTTCTGTGATTTAAAATAAGTAAATACAATCAATAGAAACTTAATGTTCTCAATTTTTTCTCTTTTATTTATCTAAAAAAAAATTTTGCATCTGAGAATAATTCTTGGCATCGATAAATGTTAACTTAATTGACTTTAACGGACTAAAGTAAGGTTGGTTTAAGGTTCGTTCGCTTTTGGATATAAAATGAAAATTCGGTATATTTAATAGTCTGTTTTCAATTCAAAATGTATTTATACAAATTGGCATCAGAAAAAGCTCAATATAAACTATATGATAATTTTTGTTACATATGCTTTTAGTCTATCCTATAGTTTCATCAAAATAAAGTGGCCATTTTCTAAATAAGTGAATATTAAGCTAAGCAGTTTTTGGAAACGCTGAATAAACCACTCTAATTTATCTTCTACTTAAATTTATTACTTACTTAACCTAATTAAATTAATTAAATTTAAAGAGAAACAATTAAATATTTCATTCTGCAGGTGAAGATTCACAAGTGAAATTCTCCCTCAGTCCGGTGACGCAAGACCAATCTGGATTTGCTGAATGGGCGAGGGCAATGAGAATGGTGGCCAGGCTTCCTGACGGTGTTCCAGCTCATTTCCGGAAAAATGTGAGTATCGCTTTTGTTGTTCGATTTAAAATTTAATATTATTATTTTCCTAGTTATTTCAAATCAGCTGTTTTTTTTTTTTTTGCGGGAACTTACATCAACTTGTGCATCTGGTTGCCAGAAAGAGTTCTTTACCAATACTTCAGATCTTGCCAACTATCTTAAGATATCTACCCATTCTTTCTTTCACGATATATTTCCACCCTTTTCTTGATACCCCCACTTTTATTAAAGTATTTTTTCGTGGCAATCTTTCCTTATTCATATTCCGTGACATGACTATAGAGATGAATATATGTCTGTACGATGTCGTAAAGAATGCTGAATATTTTTCTATATTATGCCACAACTAATGGAATCACTCTATATTTCACACAGTTAGTATTTTGCTACTTCACTTCTGATAATCTTCAGATTCTTACTTACTTGGTTTTGGATTTGATCATTCTAAATCCTAATCAGTAGTTGGGACCACGTGATAGATCTGTTATTATTACTTGTAACTTCTTATCTTAGATCTATTTCACAATCCTCGGCTAAGCAAGTGTTATTTACAACTGGGATTTAAATGGTGTTAGCCATTGATACCTTGATTAAAAATGATTTTTTATCGAGATTAAGGGCGGGCGCGCATTGGCGACTTTTTGTTGCGCAACTATTGTGACTCTCCTATGAAGTCTTTACAATCAATCATATGAGAGTGCGCACACATGGCGACGCGACAGCAAGGCGACTTTTTAGTTTCTTCGAACGGCGATAGCAGGGCGATGAAACTGTCTCCACAGCTATTGTTTTACTAGTACATACGCAGATGGGCGGCAATTTGGTTGCCGTCCAGCTCTCCCATCTCACTTGTCTGTCTGCACTCGCCATTTATATATAGCTTATAAATCTTTATTTAAGTTATTTGTAATTATTATCTGTTAAAAATTGGCTGTAGCAAGGGATGAAGACATTGATAATGGGTTATTGATACATGACTGTGTGTAAATAGACAGAATTCAGAATCCCAAGTAGCTCATCTAACGATGTAGTGCTCATGCGAAAATAACCAAAGAATTTCTCAGGATAACATCGTAGATCTTCAAACATCAGAGCAAATTTTCCTTTAATTATTAGTCTTATAGAAGAGTTTAGATGGTGACCCAATACTTCTTTTTCCTTAGAATTTTTTCTGTGTCGTTGAAATCAAGAGAGAGAACACATATAGCTATCTCCGTTAAATCCATTTTCAACAAGATGCTTTTGATTTGATTGCACCAAAATGAAAACTGCAAAAAGAAAAAAAAAAAAACAAGAAACAGTTGCTTATCGTGTGCGCACTCAAACAAACCGAGGCAACAGGAAAGCGACAGAGACAAAATAGTAACGCAACAAAAAGTTGCCAGTGCGCGCCCACTCTTAAAGTACGATTTTTAACCACTAATTTTATTGGAATAATTATTACATTAATCAGCTGTTATATTTAACGGAAAGATTTTTGGCCGGGGAATCAAAAAGTCAATCACGGCAGTAATTACACATTTCTTATATAATGGATATGTATAATGGTGGAGAGAATTCGTCTGGTTGATGAAATGAGATTAACTTTGTTAACACTGGTTAACTAATATATTAATTAAGAGACCCGGACTGCCTGGACTTTACAATAGAGAAATGTTTAAAGTAGAGAGTTGAATGGGTAATGACACGTAGTGATTGGATGTATTGAACTGTCCTCAACTGTATCGAACTATGTTTTCATGGACCGTCCGTCGCTATATTTATACAGTTTCTCCCACTCCAATCCGAGAGAGTGCTTGGGTTTGTTTGTCTTCTTTTACTGTCTTTGGTTGCTGATCTCTCTTTGGTTGTTGTTTCACTAACTTACAAATATTGTTACAATTTGATTAATAAAATAATAAGAATAATAATAAGACAAAAATTAATTACATAAGAGATTTGCAATGAATTACAAAATATTTGAGGCCATTGCTCTACAAATTTAATGAATACTTATAAATGTACTTAGCAAATATAAATTATAGATGTAAATAATTATAGATAAATTATAGCTCTAAATCCCCAATATCCATCCCCAAGTATTATCTAGACATATAGTATGTATATCTTTATCCATTAGAAAGAGTTACACAATACCCAGTAACCTTAACCACTTAGTCTGGTCTATCTTATTCTAGCTTTAAACTACCCCGCATCCAACTACTGTCTTGGTGTAACCAGACTGTATGTCTACTGTGTACAACGGCACTACTTTTCTTCTTTTTTGTTTAACGTATTTTCCATTAGTCAATGATTTCCCCGACCAGCTAATCTCTTGAACTATCAATTCTCTCCTTCCTTCACGGTTCCAGATCTGCTGCTCTTCTAAACCGTGGCCTGCCAAGCTCTCATTAACTTCATTCATCCAGGTCTACCTTGATCTATCTCTTACGCCTTCAACCTTCCATTCCAGTACCCTTTTCGGCAATTTTCCCAACGATATTCTTTTTACATGGTCATTCCAAATTAATCTCTTACTCTCATTGAACTCTAGAAAGTACTTTTCCACTTTCATATTCTCTAAATTTTTAACTTTTTCCCTTCTTTTGGTTTTCCTGCTGACCTTCTCCAGAAATCTATTTTTGTGGATAGAAGTCGTTGAGTGTCCATGCTTCGGTTCCATTACAGAATTACATTCTCGAAAATTGTCTTTTAAATTAAAGTTTTTGTACTGGTTAGGCCGTTACTGTTCCAGAAAAGAGGAGAAGAGAATTAAGCATCCCAATAACTTTTCGGTCCTGAACCGATCCTTTTCCCTGGATGATCAAGCCACAATACTCATTCCATCGAGCCGACGAGCTCCTAACGATACCACTTCACTGGACTAAAAATACTCATCTCAGATTATTTACAAAAGCCATACCTTTCTTGTCCTAACACACTTGAATGACTCAATCGCACTCAAACAACTGGTTCGAGTCCCGCTGTGCTGCCCATAGATTTTTTCTTCCTAGGAGCCTCTACAGCTCTCTGTCCGGTGATGGACAGTGTTACTGTATCACGGGCCGGCATTGCACTGAAAAGGCTCCTGGGGTCAATGACCATAGATGTTGACGCGTCTTAAATAAAAAAATGCTTCTTTATTGAATGGATTTGCATTTTTTTTACGAAAGTTGAGTGTAATCTCCCGAAAACATTTATTTCTATTATAAAATATTATAAAAGTTCTAAACATCGTCACGTATTAAAACTTATTCAAAGCTATACTATTTGTTTCCGTTTCCTTCGTCTTCGGGCTTTTCCATTTGGAAGTAGAAACTGAAATACAATCCTCTTTAAGTCCAAATTAAAGTAAAATCAAAGAATACAATAATAATTGCAAAATACAAATTATCATTAGGGAAAAGAGGGGGAATAAAATAGCTAACTTAATATTAAAGATATTATCCAGCATGGCCATACCAACTCAGGCAGTCTTCTCATTGCTACAACCACTATTCAATTGCACAATGTTGTTATGTTTTACAATCATCTCTCTAGCACAATGGATATAAAATGTTTAAAAAAAAAAAAAAAATTATAAATCAATAAGATATAAGATTATTAAAAAAAAACCTGGAGTTGATATCAAAAATGTAAACTTGTTCTTTCGAGAACAAGTCACAAGATCATTGGCACTTCTTTTTTAGAGGCTGATCGAGATGAATTTGAGAATGAGGATGTACAAGAGAATTAAACGTAGGTTAGGTTTGGAGAAAAAAAAACGTGCTTTGTGTACTGAACATGGAAAAGGAATATTTGGGGACCAAATAGTGGATTCCTTGCTTAGATACATACTAGGGATTATTAATTTTGTTACTAGGATTTTAGATTGTAATATTTAGACTCGTTATAATTCTACTGTATGTGATGATGATATGCTACAAGGTAAAGTCCTGCGTGAATATGGGCAATTTTTTTTTTTAAGGAGTTAAATATCACATTTCGCGTAATAAAAGAACACAATATTTGGTTACTGTTTAATTAAAAAAAAAAAAAAAAAAAAAATTTTAAATAAAGAATTGAGTTAAACAAAAAAGGTATTAACTTTGTTGATTATAATTAGAAACCAAACTGAAAGTAAAAGTTGTTGGTGTTTTATAATCCCTGTCGTTTAATTATTCTAAGGCAGATTTATCTTTAAGAAATACCAACTTCTATTGACCATAAATTTCAGAACTTTTAAATTAAAAACAATAAATACTTAAGTACTTAATAAATTAATTAAAATAAAATGTTTTTGCAGATAAAACTTGTAAAAAAAAAAAAAAAAAAAAAATAAAGAAAAGTTTGTATTCTAATCATCATACTTTAAAATAGATAATGAATATACATTTTTCACCGAAAGCTTACATTCAATAGCGGCCGTACAAGTAAACATGGTTTTATTGTGATCAGCATGTGATCTTAACTATGTACATTTGCCAGTAGGTAGATATAGTAGCGTACCTGTAATATAATGAAGTCACAAATACGCTATGGTAAACAACATCTTGTTCCACCATTTATAAACATGATATATGAATAACAGCAGAGATGTTTCTCATTCTCCGTTCTTAACTCGATCATAGAGTGACATCAAAGTCAAAACTTTAATAGACCTGCTTTGATCTTCTCCTATTGTTTAATGCAATGTTTTATGCTACCACATTTTGTACAAGAAAATGTGGTTTATCAATTTATTATTTGTTTGACTAAAAGGTTATATATCAATATTAAAATTGCGCCATAATTAGATATCTTCTTTTTACTTTATAATATACTAGTAATTTAATCATACATAGTTACATTATAAAGAAGATGAAAGAGGGTAGTGTTGACAGTTTTGCTACTTGCTGAAATATTCTGTACCGGAAATTATTGTTCAGTATAATATACTGAGAGGGTAAAGTTAAGTTCAGTAAGGAGGCATGTTGATTTATATTTATGAACTGGCGATGTGGAGCCCGTTTATTGTCGGGTACTTTTGATGAAATATGTAAAAAGAACCTCCATATTTTTCATACTCAATAGCTTAAACTTACAAATAATAAATACCTCTCTACTACCTTTACCTTTTATCTTCGTTTAACACCTGTTTTTATTTGTGGGCTATAAAGGAAAATTTAATAGAAAAATTGTGCATCGATGTCGGGCTATTTCCGGCATCTTGAAAAAAAAAAAAAAAATTGAAAAATCTGGTGTGAAACACTCGCACGGGATTCCTCTTACAGCAGTTTACACACACAGTTTTATATTTGATAAATTTTCATCAAATTTACAATTTTTACCGGATATCCGCTTGTTTTCAATTTTATATTAATTGGTGAATGATTTTATTGAGGAAATCATACACCCCCCACCCTAAGACTTCTTTTAATGAACTTTCTTGTAAAAAAGTTCCCAACGAAAGTGATTGGTTCTCTGTATTCTTAGTGTAAACAAATTTAACGATACCTGTCGGTGTTTTTATTTCCGGTCGGGAATTATATTATTTCAGTTTTATGAAGACTGAAATAACTTCACTAAACACGTACAGGACAAAGTAAATTCTGGAAAAATGACTGACTATAAGACTACTCTTACGGTTACTGTGTCACGCGCCTCAAAAAAAATGACCACACAAAACAAACTTCTACTGTACAAAGTCGTCCATCAGATCGATGTTACTTTACGATGCTTCCTCCGTTTGGAGCCTGACTAGTAACAGTAACATCAAAAAACTGCAGATAACCGAGACATGCAAAATTATCTCCTGAAACTTCTTTCCACTCTAGACTGTCATCCCAATCCACTTTTGCTCATTTAGAGCAAATGAAAAAGATGGAGAACCTTATGGAGTTACAAAGTAGAAAAATAGAAGAGCTTTCTTTAGAGAATAGTACGCTAAAGAACCGATTGAGAAGCCTTGAAAAAAGAGTAAAGGACTCCGAACAAGGA
This sequence comes from Triatoma infestans, assembly GCA_011037195.1. Taxonomy (NCBI): domain Eukaryota; kingdom Metazoa; phylum Arthropoda; class Insecta; order Hemiptera; family Reduviidae; genus Triatoma; species Triatoma infestans. The sequence continues at coordinate 35,725 of JAAEAF010005556.1, forward strand.
CTTCTGAGAAACACGATAGAGATTAGGGGGATTCCTGCTAAATCTGATGAAGTGCCTGCTACTGTTGTGATGAGCGTTTGTGCTGGCCTGGGTCTAAAGATTCTCGCCGACGACTTGGACCACGCCATTAGAATCAAGCCTAGGCAAGATGAAACTCCAGGTCCACTTATCGCCCGGTTTATCCGGCAGTCCGTAGCAGAGGAGGTGATCCGCCTTAGGAAGTTGAAGAGGGACTTCTCCACTCGTCATCTGGGCTGGGCGGACAGTGACTCCAGGATCTACGTGGCTGAAGCCATGTGCCCAACCAACAAACATCTCTACTGGCTGGCACGTCAGAAGAAAGTAGCCAATAAACTCAAGTACCTATGGTTCAGTGGCGGCCGGGTCAAGTGCCGTAAGGAGGATGGTCATCCGGCTGTTATTATTGACAGTCCGGATGACCTCGACTTGTTTCTCTGACGTACTCCTACTGGTCTCCATCCCCGTTTCTCCTCTCGAGTCTTCTATTTTTATGTATTTTTAAAGCTTCATTTTTACTTATTTTCAAAGTTTAATTTTTATTTATTTCTAAAGTTTCATTTTCGTTTATTTTCAAAGTTTCATTTTTATTTATTTTTAAAGTTTAATTTTTACTTAATTTTAAAGTTTCTATGTTTATTAATAATTTTACCTCGTCTTTCGGGGAAAATATTTCTTTATTTTTTTCATTATTCATAATTTATATTAATTTTCATTCAGTTTCCACAAATCATTTTTATTTATCATCCAGGAACTGTCTTAACTTATTCAACCGAGTCTATTGTCGTTATTTTTGTGAATACTGTTATTTTTGTAAGCATTGTCATTTTTGTAAGTACTGCTATATTTGTAAAGACTTATATGTAATTGTAAAGATTATACTTAGAATGTACATTCCTTCCACTCCCTCGTCCCCTTTCCTTACTCCTATTCTTTTCTCCTTCTTCATGAGTCCTGTTTTCCTTACTTTCCCTCATAAGTAATGTCCTGACATCCTGTCACGTTAATGCCCAATCCCTTCTTGCCCACTATGACGAATTCCTCCTTTATTTCCTCGATAATTTTTATCATGTCATAGCAGTTTCTGAATCCTGGCTCAAACCCTTTATCCCTTCCTCTCGTGTCTCCCTTCCGAACTATACCCTCTGGCGACATGACAGAGAAGACAGAACCGGAGGAGGTGTCTGCCTCTTTGTTCATGATAGCTTGAAGTCCAAACTCCTCTTCTATTCTCCATCCTCCGATCTTCCTCACCTTGAATATATTTTTGTAGAGATATCTACCCCCTCATCACCGCTCCTTTTCTCTGTCGTATATCGTCCACCCCGTGTGCCCTTTGACCAGTCCTTTGAATCCTTCCTTTACCAGTTAGTCCCCCGTTATTCCCACATAATCCTTACTGGTGACTTCAATACCAATCTCCTTGCCGAGTCTTCAGATGTGTCCTACCTCACAGACCTCGTCTATTGCCTCAATCTTTTTGTAGTACCCTACTCTCCTACCCATCATACCCATTCTTCCGACACCTGGCTTGATCTTTTCATTTTGGATTCCCAAGAAAAACTCCTAGCCTCCTCTCAGCATCCAGTTCCCTTCCTATCATCTCATGATCTTATCCACATCACCTTCGACCTACCTATCCCTATTATCACACCCAAAATCTGTACTTTTCGCAATCTCGATTCCCTTTCCTTGAAAAATTAAAACCTGACCTAGAAAACTTCCCTTACGACACAATTTTTTCTTCTAATTCCATAGACCCTATGGTACACCTCCTTACAAATTACCTTCACTTCCTTCTCGAGTCCCATGCTCCACTTCATACCCGTCGTTTCCGCCGCCCTCCTGCTCCCTGGCTCACACCTGACCTTAAATCCCTGATAAAAAGACGAGAAGCAGCCAGACGGAAATACAGACAGACCCGCCTTACCTGCGATTACAGCTCCTACAAACACTTACGCAATCTTACTCAGTCCTCCATTCGTCGAGCTAAGTCTCTCTTCATCCACCAATCCCTTTGCAATGCTCCCGATTCTAAAGCTAAATGGTCCATCCTTCGTAAACTTTCTCTTTGTAAATCAAACCGTTTGTGTTCCATTTCCCTGTCTGCTGATGTTCTAAATACTCACTTTGTATCCTCTTCTTCCCTAGTTCCTCCCAACCCCCTCCCACTTCCCATGCGTCCTTTTAATTCCAACAATTTGTTTTTCTCCTACATAACTCCGGAAGATCTCCTACCTGCAGTACTTAAATCCCGAACAAATGACCATGGACCTGACAACGTTCCTGTTAAACTAATTAAATCCTGTCTCTCTGCAATCCTGCCCGTCCTTCTTCACATTTACAATTTCTCCCTCCAAAATTCTGTCTTTCCCTCTCAATGGAAAACTGCCTTAGTCCGCCCACTCAGTAAAACCACAAACCCATGCTCTCCCAACGATTTTCGTCCCATTTCCCTTCTATCCAATCTTTCCAAACCTTTAGAACGTTTAGTACAGTCCCAATTATCCAACTACCTTGAACAGAATCACCTGCTTAACCCACTTCAATCTGGCTTCCGCCCCGGGTACTCGACTCAATCAGCTCTCCTAAAAATCACCCATGACTTACAAATCGCCATAGACAACCAACAACTCACTATTCTAGTTCTCTTAGACTTCTCCAAAGCATTTGATACTGTTGACCACCAAATTCTTCTCACTAAACTCCAGTCCCTCTCTCTGTCCAATAGCGCCATCCGTTGGTTCCAATCCTTTCTATCCAACCGATCCCAGTATGTAGTTATCCCAGGTAGCGAACCTTCTAATCCCCTTCCTCTTTCCCGTGGCGTGCCCCAGGGCTCCTCTTTATCCCCAACCCTCTTTTCTGTATATATTAATGATCTGCCTTTATCCATTGTCCATTCCAGCTACCACCTTTATGCCGATGACTCCCAGATTTACCTGTCCTTTAAGCCTTCTGATCTTCAAGATGCAATAAACAAGCTGCAGGATGATCTTAACAACATTAATTCGTGGGCAGTAGCTAACATGCTTTCCCTTAACCCAGACAAATCCAAAGCCATTGTCATTGGTTCCCAATTCCTCATAAACTCCACTGCTCCCTTCCCCACCCTTTTCCTCAACAACATCCCGATAAAATATTGTTCTTCTGTTAAAAACCTCGGAATCATCTTCGACCAAAACCTCTCCTGGAAAAATCACATCTCCCACATTAACCGCCAATCCATATTTATCCTCAGACAGTTCAACATCTCCCGCCATCTCCTCCCAGCGAAGACCCGTCAACTCCTTGTGACCTCCCTTATATTCCCCCATTTCGACTATGGTTGCTTAGTGTACGGGGGACTCTCTGGGGATCTCGAGGCCAAACTTAAACGTCTTATGAACTGTTTTATTCGTTTTATCCTCGGAATCCCCAGAGACTCCCGCATATCGCACTTCTACCACGAGTTGAACTGGCTCTTCCCTATCTATCGTCGCCAGTACTTCTTAGGCTCTTTACTCTTTCAAGTCATCCAATTTCAAAGACCCTCATATATCTTTAAACTTCTGAAATTTAAATCGTCTGTCCACACCCGTAACACACGCTCCCGTCCTTCCGATCTTTATACTCCCTCCCACCATACATCCGCTTTTCAAAAATCCTTTGTAATCCGTGCCACCTATTTATGGAACTCCTTACCTTTGTCTATCCGTCGTGCCTCCACTATTGATACCTTCAAGTCCCGTCTTTTTCACCACCTCTTATCCTCACAAGTCTCTCCGAACCCTTAGAAGATTCCTCTCTCTCCTCCTTATCATTCATGGCTTAATCATTTTCAATAATTATTATTATCAATTATTACTAATGATATATACATAATTGTCAAGGCCAGACATACTAGGCCACTTGTATTTTGTATTATTGTTCCTAAGGGACTTATGTCCCGGAACAAGAATAAAATTTTTCATTTCATTTCATTTCATTTCACTCTCCCACGAAATAGCCTCCTACGATCGCTCCATACATTAGAGGCATAAAAGAACTGAAACATATCCTTTCTTAATATTTTTGCTAAAGCTGCAGGTTTTTTTTACCGTTTTTCCCTGCATATTGTTCCTCGCCTTATCCCAAAAATCACTATATAAACAATCAAGGAAGGTTATAATGTAATGTACATTGGCTCTTCTATATACCTATTATATTGTACATATGTATATTTGTAATAAAGCTATAACTTATATATAGAGTAATATATCTATCTAACTTCAGTAGAAATGCACTTCCGGTTAACCGGATTTTTAAATTCGAGAATTTTGACCACTAATTTAATTCTAATTAATAATTATTTAGATGATAGAATTATATAATAAACTAAAGTAGCACTTGAGAGGAAAATATAAACCCGCCCCTCCCACCAAAACCACCTTAAATGCATTTTCCAAAGAAATGTTTCAAGTATAAGTGGTAGCTATTTGTACGTATAGTTAGTTAATAATACGAAGTTCAAAGAAAAACGTTGATGCCATTTTAGAGAAAATTGCAAAAACTGAAAAATCTATTTAGTAAAGTTGTACTTTCGGTTGAAGAATTTTGACACGTAAGTTCCTGTTTTGATCCCATGGTGATACTCACTCGGAATATCTTCTTTTTTTCTTTTTTTTTTTAACTTTTTGTAATTTTTTTTGTTTTTGAGCTATGCTATTCATACACACACACACACACACACACACACACACAGACTATTTTCTAAACACCCCCTTTTTTTTTGGACTCAGAGGACCTCTCAAAACGTGTATTTCCGGTGAAAACTCGATATCGTAAAATTTGACACAACTATAAATACTCTCACTAACAGCAATTAGGGAAAGTAATGAAATGTGGTTGGTGTGATGTGTGTTGTTGTATGTTTGTAGTATTGTAGTACGAGCGGTTTTGTAAAGGGGCTTGTGAGTGAGTGTGAATGTTTAAAGAGAGAGAAGTATTAGAAAATAAGCAAGAGATCACCACTGTTTTTGAAATAAATACATTATTCTCTAAGTGAATTTAAATACTTTACAATATCATAATAATATGCTTATTAATATACTGAAACTAGCTAGATTAAACTCTCATGTTTTAACTTATGACTGGCACTGAAGTTAGGCGAGCGATTCCTGACACAAGTGTTCTAGTTGGATGTCTAATTCAGACTGTCCTGTTTGAAAGCAGAGTTTAGATTAGTTTGGGGAGGGCCACGCCACATTCCAGTGCGACCTACATTAAGAGATCTATTGTGGATCCACTGGGTTTATAGCACATCCTTCAGTTTCACCCTCTTAATCAGGCCTAGCAAAGCTGAAGGTTGCTCCGTCATGAAGCTCGTGGCTTCGGGATTACTAGTCCCCAGTTGAAGAAATCTTGTTCTTGCCAGTCCGGCACACTCACGAAGGATGTGCACCGGGATTTCCTCCTCGGTCCTGCAGAAACACATAATGCGTTGTCTGCAAGTAATAGATGATGCATGTGCCTATTCAGCCTACAGTGCCCCGTTAGTAGACCCACTATTAGCCTTATATCCCTTCGGCTATGGCTCAGTAGGTTCTTGGTAAATTTAGGCAAATGTCTCTTAATGAAGAGTTTCGCCTGCCTCTGCCCTGGCGTACTTTCCCACCATCGCAGACGCTGGTCTTCTATCCATTCCTTGATAGAAGCGTGAATGAGGCTCCTGGGCAGCCCGCAGAAGGGCTTGGGGCCTATAAAGGTATCCTTCGAGCCCTCCCGCACCAGGGCGTCCGCTCTTTCGTTACCAAGGAACCCCGCATGGCCCGGCACCCAGGCGAGTGTCAGCTTATTCCGAACACTACCTCGGTTCGAACACTACCTCGGCCTTATAATCTCCTTAGCGCAGAGTTGTAACGCCACAACTTCGGCCTGAAAGACCGTAGCGCACTTCCCTAGGCTGGCCTTAATCTTAACTTTAGGCCTGCCCCCCATAGACCTCCGCTCCGACAAAGTAGAGTTTAGACTCCCTCTCTTGAAAGAATGCTTTCTCTTCGTAGTTCAAATCCTCCGCTGTGAGAGGGGGAAAATACAAAGCTGACTCTAAGTGCTATGAACTCTTCTATAACTGCGTCCTTTACCTGAATAGTCCCTAATAGTTTCTTTGCACTGCACTATACACTTTATTTTAAGCTAAAGTTCACTAAACTATTTTTCCAAAATTATTTCCATTTTTCCTAATTGCTACTTCCACACTACAGTAAATATCTGGTGTGAAGTGGATAATTTTCTTCCTTTATTACTTTTGTTTTAACTTTATAATCTCAACTTGGAGATTTTCCTAAATATGTAGTATTACTTATACGTATAGCTGCTGGAGAAACGTACGTCGCACTGTTGGATATAGTTGCTATCTGAATCTCCACTACTTTGGCCAATCAGAAAGCACCAGAAAAAATGTAACAGAATATTGGGGAAAATTCCAAAAACTCAGTAACTACTTTCAGATCCGCACTTTCTTCAGAAAGTCTATTTCCTTCAATTTCGAAATTTTAGCAATTCTTAATACTAAACTTAATAATATATAATTATTATAAACGGGCATTGTATTGGAATAGCACACTTTAGCTTAAGCTAAGGTTGCATGGAATAAATTTTTTACTGTCTCCACACGATTGTTCGATTAATTTAAATGATAAATTAATTTTTTCTCCAAAAAAAAAAAAAAAGAAAAAAAGAAAAACGTCTAATACAGTATATTTTGAATATAATATATTTCAACAAAAAAAAAAAACCCATTCAATAAGTTAGTAAGGGATATTCCCTCTTCACTGATACAAACATCAATAATACAAGTGATTAATCATTAATCATGAATATAATATTGATTATGCAATGAAATAAGTATCAGGACGTTTTGTGACTGTCTTTTATTAAGTATTTACTGTTTATTCTTTATTTTTCTCCATAACTTGTTTTTTTACCCAACAAAATTTACATTTTTACTTTCAATTATTCCTGAAATAGAAAATATTACGGTAGTATTTGATTTTTTGAAATTGAATTTTTATCTGGTAAACATATGTTTGGTCTGCTGAAACAAGAAAAAGTAGTTCTTGGAAATAGGTTCCTATTTATAGAGATATAACTTAAAAAATGGGAACAAAGCAGGCAAATTTTAAACATATGTCGTGAGATTTTCTTGAATGCCGTCAAACAATTATTTTCAAACTTGGCGTAATACATATGGTTTCTTAGGACCATTGCTCACCAGATAGTTGGCATACCGGAACTGTATTGAATTGATACATGACTTTCTGATCTTCAAAAAAAATAATTAATTTTTCTTGATTTAAGAATAATTAATTAATCTTGTAATGTGATAACAAGAAGGAGTGATAACAAGAAGGAAAAGATATCATTTTTAAATTATAAAAATTATAACTAGTGGTGCCAGCCAGTCGCTATTATTCAGGTCAAGAGCCGCGGTCAGTGCACGGTCAAAGGGACCGCCAAAGACACACCGCTAAAACCCTTTCAAAAGGGTCATTATACGGTCAGTGTACAGAAGCCACCTGGCCGATATACAAGGTCAACAAACACTCAAAAGACCACCTGGCTACAGTCCTTTGATAACCGCCATCATCTGTTGCCACACTGGTCACCGACCTATTCAAGACCTAGGGTCAACACACGGCAAGAGATGTTTTAGTGTGACCCGTAATTAGACACTTGTCAATGTGTGAGTGATGCCAATATAAACGTCTCTTCACAGGAGGAGGGGATGAGTATTCTTCAGTATTTTATCAGCGTTTCATCAGGATTCTACCAGTCATCTACGACATCAGTTCATACATAGCGAGCGCGTCCCTATCTAAGGTTTTAAACATATATTTATTCATCATCATTATAGTTGTGCATTCTAGTTACCATTTAATGATTTTAAATTAATTGTAGTTATATCTTTTCAAACGTTTAAATTATTGTTAAAATATAGACTATTTTCGTAAATTAGTAGTTCATATTTCGAGTAACAACTCTCTAAAAATCTCTAACTAACTCCCAACCATTCATCGCATCATAACCCTCTTCAAGACATCTGATTCCACTACAATCTTAAATAATTTTTTCTTTTAAAGCAATAAATGTTATGTAAATTACTTCTGGAGATCATTTGTCGGGATAGCAATTGCCATAGCCAACAGTTGTCCAGGGGAGGAACTGTAAAGGGTACTGTATGCCGCCGAGCATAGCTCAAAAAACCGAAAAATCATAGAAAATTCAAGCTTGATAATATTTCCTTTAGGTATCACCATGGAATAAGTTGTCTGTCAAAATTCCACAACCGGAAATACCATTTTCCTTTACTTTCACGTAAAATGTCTCTGATCTATCACATTTGTTTGAAACATTATTCCGAGAAAGTTCATTTAAAGAAGTTTCTTTTTTTTTTTTGGAGCGTTGGAAGAGGTTACGCTTGCCTCCAAAAAATGTCAATTTTATTAAGTTTAGATTGTCTTATTGATCTAAAACTGATGACCAAATATTTAATAAAATTTATCTGTTAAGAAAATATTATGTCATTTATACGTTTGTTAACAATAAACAACTAAACAACTACCCTAAGAGTAAGTCGTGTCAGTGTTTCACACCAGTTTTTTTTTTTACTTTCTCGCACTGCAGCAAGAGTAAATATTCCGATCGTGACAAATTATATAAATTGAGTTTTCACCGGAAATACATGTTTTGAGATCGAAAAATAGTTTCCGCGCATAGTCTGTAAGTATGTAATGTATTTTATATTACCAGCACCATCGGACTTCCTTTTGTTTGGACCCCCTAAACAGGCTCTACGTGAAAAACATTTTCAATCCAGTGAAGAAGTTAAAAAAATCATGTGCAAAAGGGGCATCGAATCAACCCAAAGAATTTTATGCCAGAGGCATACACAAATTAGAAGAACGATGGGGGGACAAGTGTATAAATGTTGCTGGGGACTATGTTGAAAAGTAGCCAACGTTTTGATTTGATTAAATAAATCATTTTTGAGCTACAGCAATTTGTCTCGTTACTTATTGAATGTGTGATGGATGCCAGAAATATAGAAATATATTTCATTTCAAATATATAAAAATTATGAAGAACTAGACATTCGCTGGCTAAAATGGTACAGAAGATTACTGTTACAGGAAGAGTTTATGAACCTTGCTAGCATTGTCTACCCCTTCTTCTCGCAGGGGAAGATTTGAACGAACAATTAGAAGGCATTCTTTCAGAACAGTGTTCTGCTTTCAAAGGAGAACAGTCTGCATTCTGCTTTCAGACAAGAACATTCTGAACCAGAACACTTGTACCAGTAAACATCAGTGCCAGTTATAAGTTGAAACATAAGAGTTTTGCACTTAATCTAGATAAATAATTGATTTATAAACATAATTACTGTGTTATTGAAAAGTCTTTAAAAATTCTTTAAAGATAATATATTTAATTTAATTTACCAGTGTTTTCTTAATTATTCTTATTACTTCTATTCTCTTTGAACATACACACAAGCCCTTAACAAAACAGCTCGTGCTACACGCTACTACAAACATACAACACACCACACCAATAATATTTCAAATGTCCCTCGTGCTTAACTTTTATATATTACTTAAAATGGTCCCCCTAATGCAAGCGAAAAATCCCTTTTGTATGAAAAATTCGCCGGAGCTCAAACTTTTGATATTAAGTTTAAGTACCACCATTGCATCTGACGCGAAGGTTCCGCCCAAAAACTATCAACCGGAAAGAGACATTACTGATCCCCCCCCCCCCCAACTTTTCGTGATTTACTCGAAAATAACCAAAACATTTGTATTTATAATTCCGTTTCATTGGATGGCATATTACAGTCCGAGCATTGTATTATTATAAAACTTTAACTAAATAATATGATTAAATACTTTTGTTTATAACATTGCACCAGATCTATTATTATGGGGCCTTACTAAAAATCCGTAATAAGTAAATATGTAGGAAGTGTACTCTAAGAACATTGCATAGAAAGATTGATGTCTGTAATTAAAATGACTAATTAGATGGCTCTTCAAAACATTATTTAACTCATTAAACCTGTTGTGAACCACCGGTGGTTACCACAAATAGTTTACAATAATTGCCGGCATAAACTACTGGTGGTTTAATAAAGGTAATTTTCCCCAAAAAATATACTTTTTGTTGTTATTGTTTTTTTTACTTTCTCTTACTCCTAGGAAGCGGAAGTATTGTAATCGTGTCAAATTTTCGATATCGAGTTTTCACCGGAAATATCCATTTTGAGGTCCCCTTGAGTCCAAAAAAGTGGTTTTTAGCAAATGGTCTGTGTATGTGTGTGTGTGTATGTGTATGTGAAAGCATGGCACAAAAACCGAAAAACCGTAGAAACTTGAAACTTGATATTACGTTTAGGCACTTTACTAGTTGGTTTTTTTACTTTTTAGCGTTTTTTAAAAAATGGCTCCGATGATTTTCTTCAACCTTGGTATATCAACGACACATACAAAGAGCTACAACTTTTATTTGAAATGTTTCTCTGGGAAAATTCATTTAAGGGCAGTTATGGAGGAGAGGTGGTGTTAGGTTTTCATCTAAAATGCTATTTCAGTTCATTAAACAATTCTATCATCTAAATAATCTTAATTAGAATTGAATACGATGTTGAAATTCAGAGTTTCAAAATCAATTAGAAATTAGTGCGTGTACTTTACTAAATGATTTTTTTCAGTTTTTCGCGATTTTCTCAAAAATAGTTCCCACGATTTTCTTAAAACTTCGTGCATAAACTAAACATACAATGATCTACAACTTTTATTTAAAACATTTCTCTAAAAATTCATTTAACGGCACTTTTAGGGGAGGAGGGGTTATGTTTTTCTCTAAAATGCTATCATAGTTTCAGAGACATTTTCCGTGGTAGCCTGCTTCATTTTGTGGTCATCGACCGGTTTTGGGCGTTCGCCCATCTTCAGGATGCGTTTTTCAGACAGTGTCGATCAGACAGAGTTTTTCAGACAGTGTTTCGACAAACCGGTCGATGACCACAAAATGAAGCAGGCTAATGTTTTATTAGCAGTGCTAATAAACACGGAAAATGTTTCTGATGCTTTCCAGCTCTGCGGAACCAACCACCACAACTGCTATCATAGTTGATTATACAATTCTATCATCCAAACAGAATTAATTAGAAATAAATAAATGGCCAACATTGCGAGTTTCAAGAAAATCAGTAAACCGGAAGTGCGCTTTTACCGGACAGTTTTTTCAGTTTTCGACGAATTTCATTAAATTTGGTACGCAAACTATAAAATATGTCAATTATAATTTTGAGAACTGGAGTAAGAGTAAGTTGTGTGAGTGTTTCACACCAGTTTTTTTGTGTAAATTTTCTAAATTATTTATTATTTTAGAAAAATAATTAACAAAATTGTGTTCTTATAGCAAAGTGTTTTCTAAATATAGAAAATTTAAAAAAAGTAAATATAGAATTTAAAAATGAATTTTTACAAAGCATTCTAAAGCAAAGGATGGAGTGGATTTTCACGGCTGGCACAGTAATTGTTGACTCTTTTTACAATATGAGGGAAGGTTGTATCAAGAGCGATAACATTCTCTACATCGTTTGCTACACATTCTAAACGATCCTTCATTTTTTTTTTTTTTAGCATATGTTTTTTTTATTTTGATTTTTGATAAACATGTTGTGTGAACTTTGCTTTCTTGTTATTACAGTTTATGATTGATCACATTACAAAAAAAAACGTGTACGTGATATAATTTTTTCATAACAGACCTCTATTTGGTTTCTTGGATTTTGTGCTGTAAACATCGTGAGCACTATAATTTCACATAATTAGAAATTTGCTATTCCATTGCTAGTCTAGCATCATTGTGGGGATCACTCTAATGACTTCAGAGACATTTTCCGTGGTAGCCTGCTTCGTTTTGTGGTCATCGACCGGTTTCGGGCGTTCGCCGGAGACCGGTCGATGACCACAAAACGAAGCAGGCTACCACGGAAAATGTCTCTGATGCTTTCCAGCTCTGCGGAACCAACCACCACAACACTCTAATGACTTCTTTACATTGAGAAAATTTACTCAAATCATTGATGCCTTTTTAGAGAAATTTAATAAGTTTTTTTAAACAGACAGATAGATATACAAGCAAAGACACACACACACACACACACACACACACACACACACACACACACACTCTCCGAAGTGCGAATGGATGGAATTGCGAAATGGTTTCTTTCGTGTCAGCGAGTCCTAAAACTTTACTTTCGCAAAAATCTCAAGATAGAAGTTTGTTTACTATCACACAATATTTTCTTCTATATTATAGAGTATTGGAAAAGCCATGCATCTTATTAGTTCTGACACCCAAACAGCCATTAAGCTCCGCCCAGTACTAAAACTTACTAATAGCTGTGACGCCCACAGATTCCAAGAATTCATTTTACGCCCAGGTTAGAGAACTCATTATTTTCTGTAGCGTTTCATCCAGTTGTATATTATAAATATACCTATTATATTTTAAGAGAAGAAACTAATTATAGCTTAACTCTATTATTTGTCCCATTCTAAAGCCCAACAAACCTCATTACCTTGCCTCATCCTATCGTCCCATTAGCTTACTCTCTGTCCTGGCCAAAATACATGAAAAACTCATCCTTAAACATATCCTACTAATCCTCGAAGTTTCTAATGTTATCCCAGACTATCAATTTGGATTTAGACGCCACCATTCTACTATTTAACGAACTCACCGCGTTGTGGACACCATTGCATCCACCCTTGAGAACAAGGAGTGCTGTTCGGGGGCTTTCCTCGATGTGAAGCAGGCCTTCGATCGAGTATGACACCCCGGGCTGCTCTGGAAACTTTTAAGCCACCTTATTATCTTATCCTAAAATGCTACTTATCCGATAGGTGTTTTCAAGTACAAATCGGATCATCCTTCTCTCCTCTCAATCATATCGAAGCTTGAGTGCCTCAAGGCAGCATTCTAGGTCCTATCCATTATTCAATATACACTGCAGACATCCCAACACATCCTGATACCATCCTTCTCACCTATGCAGATAATACTGCTATCCTGTCCACCAATAATGATCCCGTAACAGCCCATAGAAATCTACAAACCCACCTCTCCTCCCTTAAAAATTGGCTTAAAAATAGGTCTTTAAACTTAATGAAAATAGTCCCAAAACATTACCTTCACTCTACGTCGCATTACTCTTCCCCCAGTCTACTACAACTTAATTCCCTTACTAGTTATCAATGCTGCTCGCTATCTTGGGCTTTACTTAGACCGAAGACTTACCTGGAATCCTCATACACTATTTAAAAAAATAGAAATAAACAGACGCTTTCGACAACTTAAAAAAAGACTACTGGTCCACAGATCTACAAAAGACTAATTTATACATCTATTTTAAAGCCTATCTGGGCGTACGGGATAGAACTATAGGGTTTAACCAAACGCGCAAATCTCAAAAGACTCCAATCCGTACAATCCAGAATCCTCCATAACATTGTAAACGCTCCTTTTTACGTCACCAACCGACCATCATACACACTGATTGTCTGCGCGGCAGACACCCAAGATGCGGTGGCGAACGTACGCCAAGAAGCGAGAAAAGAAACAAAAGAAAAGGCGATAAAGAATAAACAAATGAAATGAAAAAGATACAAAAGGTGAAAATGAAACTTACCCTTAGCTGGCTGATGGCGATGAATTCCCCAAGGCGCGAACAATAAGTCCTCACAAAGGAGCAGGCGTGATAGGTGCTTTATTATTCCCTGACGAATAATGACTGAAGTTGGATGGGCGAAATAAGTAGAAGTAAAAACGAAAGTCACTTGGTCAGAACACAGAAGTGCACGTTCGGCGTACTAGAAGAAGCGTGAGATAGACGAGCGGAGTCCTCGGCGATCGGAAGTAGAGAGGGAAAAACTAAACGGGACGATGATGCAATCGGAAACGGGATGGAAGAAGGGAGAGAAAGGGAGGCGAAGATATTTGGGGTGAGGCAGGAAATCTGGCTTCTTAGAAACTTTAACGACAAAAAAAAGGGGGAAGGGAAAGCAGGCAAAAACTAAAGAGGGGTTCTAAGAAGGCGCGAGGTGCTGCGTGTGCTAACACACTCACACATACGACCCAACATCCCGCCCGCCCTGAAGACTCGGCTTCAGTGATCACTGGGATGGGAGAGGACACAGTTTGGCGAGCGGACGACGGATGGTGCCGGAAGCGGAATGCACGTCGGCGACACCACTGACGGCGTCACGTCCGGGATGGAGGGCGACGATGCGGCCTAAAGGCCATTGGCGCGGCGGAACATTGTCCTGGTGAATAATGACAACGGTACCAGGTGCGACCTCCGTAGCGGGAAGGAGCCACTTGGCACGTTGCTGGAGCGTGTGGAGGTACTCCTGACGCCAACGTTTCCAAAAGTCTTGTTGAATACGCTGGGTCAGTTGCCACCGGGACAAGCGATTAATATTAAGGGCGGTAACATCGCGCTCAGGAGGCGCGGTGAGAGGGCGGAAAACCAGGCAATCGCCCAGGGTTAGCGTTTCAGGATCAGTGGGATCCGAGGAGAGGGAGCAGAGAGGACGAGAATTTAGGATAGCCTCAACGTCCGTGACCACCGTAAGGAGTTCCTCGTACGTGAGGCGTTGGTCGCCAACGTTAAGGGTCTGGGATGCAGCATCGTATCATTCACGCTTCGTGTGACGGATGGATTTGGACTGCAGTGGCGGTGTGCAATCCAGACATCACTCTATTGCGTCTTCCTCAGTACAGCCTCAGTCATTGTACTGCGTGCTGTTAACTGCGGCAAATGGCGTTGAGTTGATGCTGGTGAGCTTGTATTGCCAACCGTCGTGCGACACAACGCCATCTATTGCTCATTTAGGTCGGCTCATAAGAGAAAACAGGGAAAAAAAGATAATTGTGGCCGCTGACATAAATGCATGGTCACCCATGTGGCACGATGACGCACTGGACGATAGAGGCAGACACTTCGAGGAGTGCTTTGTCGCTAATGATCTGTGTGTTGTCAACGAGCCCGGACATATGAAAACGTTTGCTGGCAACGGGAACTGCGCGGAGCATAACCTTGATGTAACCTTGTGTACAGCTTCGGCTGTTGACAGGGTGCACGGTTGGAGGGTGGAAGACGGGTAACTGGTGATCACAGGGCGATACTTCTTGAAGTTGCCTGGGACACCAGGCCATGTGATCGGAAGTAGAGAGGGAAAAACTAAACGGGACGATGATGCAATCGGAAACGGGATGGAAGAAGGGAGAGAAAGGGAGGCGAAGATATTTGGGGTGAGGCAGGAAATCCGGTTTCTTAGAAACTTTAACGACAAAAAAAAGGGGGAAGGGAAAGCAGGCAAAAACTAAAGGGGGGTTCTAAGAAGGCGCTCGGACGCGCGGGCGAAAGCGCGCGCGCGAGAGGTACTGCGTGTGCTAAAACACACACACACATACGACCCAACACTGATCTTAATATACCGTGCATTGTTCAAGTCGCCCAAACCCGTTACAGGAAATTTCATATTCACGTATAGACTGACACAAATCCTTTAGTTCAAGACCTATCTTCCCGAACACTTCCTAAAATAACCAACCCTTGACGTCTTAAAAGACAATGGCTTCGTGATCTCCTCTCAAGGGAAGAGAGTCAATAGAGATTTTGTGTAGTTTCCCATTAGGTAGCTTCTTCACTCATTTTGTATTTATGTTCTTTGTATAATTGTTACTTATAGCGCTATCGCGCTGATTGTTGCATGAATAAAGATTAAAAAAAAAAAAAACTTATAGCTTAATAATTTTCTTTTTATTCATAATGCAGTTTATTAAATTTGTAGACCATATTATTGCAATAAATTCCAACATTGTAATGGATTCATCGATGGTTCAGTTGATACTTTTTCAACAACGTGGAATATCCAGTGTAGAGAAAATTTGCTTTTAACATTCATTTCAATATTTAACATAGTGTGTAATTCCTTCAGATCATTCCCTCTTTTCTTTAATTGGATCATTATCTAAGTCAATTAAAAAAAAAATCACGATTTGTATAAGGTAAGTTGGAGAAATCAGCTTGGCATAGAATCTAGAGTCGAAATTCTTCAACAGACGCTTAACGTTTAATCCAATGTTCAATTTTTAATCAAGACACAATCCCCAAGATTTAATCATTTGATTATTTAGTTAGTAAGTAAGAAACGGTTGATCAGGATTTCACTTAACTAGAAATAATTACCAGTTATCGAATTAGGCGAATAACTTATTGTGTATTCCAGAATAAAGATTTTACTTTCTCTTACTCCTTAGTAACAGGAAGTATTGTAATCATGTCACCGGAAATATCCATTTTGAGGTCCCCTGAGTCCAAAAAAGTGGTTTTTATAAAATGGTCTGTATGTGTGTGTCTGTGCGTGTGTGCGAAAAACCGTAGAAAGTTTAAACTTGATATTCCGTTTGGGTATCAGTATGGGATCCGACAATAGATTATCTGTCAAAATTCCTCAACCAGAAGTACCACTTTACTAGTTGTTTTTTTTTTTACTTTTTTACGATTTTCTCAAAATGGCTCCAAAAATCTCCTTGAAACTTGATGGTATTTATTTTTGCTACCTCTATGTAGGCAGTTCATTCTTTGTGCATTCTGTCGAGTATTGATCATGTTGGACTGTATGCGAATAGACACTTATTCAGCCACGACAGCTATATGTTGTGTTGTCGAGATGTCCTTCAAAAAAGGGATAATAATTCAGCGTTCCGAAAATATTAAATAAACACTGTTTGGAAAAGAACTACCAGAAACGTAGATTTATAATTATAAATTTTGTCCTTAGTTTATGTGATTCTTAAATTTCATTTTTGGCAGGCCTCCATCCAGGGGCTTGGTCGCCGAGGGCGCCAGGGGCGCTGAGGCTGACGCTTTAGTATTGCGAATTTGGCTACTGATTTCAAGCGGTTTTGCACCATTTGACAGATTTTTCTTTAAAATGTTAAGAGTGGTGAGGGGTTGGGCGCCGATGGCGTCAGGGGACGGAGCCCGGGGAGCATAGCCCTCCTAGTATATATATATATTTTGGGCGCATTATATATAGGTTATAATCTTCACAAAGTGCTACAACTTTTATTTGAAACATTTCTTCGGGAAAATTCATTTAGGGTACTTTTGGGGGAGGGGCGGGGTTACGGTTTCCTCTAAAGTACTATTTCAGTTTATTACACAATTCTGTCATCTAAATAATATTAATTAGAATTTAATATATAGTTGAAATTCCGAGTTTGAAAAAAAATCAGATGACCGGAAGTGCGTTTTTACTAGGAAGTGGTTTTCAGTTTTCTGCTACTTTTTTTGAAACGACTCCAACCAATTTCATTAAACTTGGAATCTGAACAACCCTATAACAAGCTACAGCTTTTATTTGAAACATTTCTCCTGGTAAAATCATTTAAGGGGAGTTTTTAGGAGAAGGGTGGAGTTATGCTTTTCTCTAAAGTGCTATCGTAGTTGATTATACAAATCTATCATCCAAACAAAATTAATTAAAAGAAATAAATAGATTGCGAAAATTCTGAGTTTCAAGAAAATTTTGTATACCGGAAGTGCGTTTTTACTGAACAGCTTTTTTTGAATTTTTGCGATTTTTTCCATAAAAACACCGACGAATTTCAATAAAATTTGTCACTTATAATTTTGAAAGCTGGAGTAAGAGAAAGTTGTGTGAGTGTTTCACACCAATTTTTTTTTTTTTTTTTTTACTTTCATGCATTTACTGAAATACATGTTTTAAGGTCTCCTGAATCCAAACACGTGGTTTTTAGAAGGATTGTGATCGTGCCAGATTTTCGAAAACTATTTCTTTAAATCTGCTCTGAACTGGTGGTGTAAACTGTTAAACATGTGTAACAGCAGATATACAAAAATTTGCTACAGAAAGTTATTGCTGCTCGACAAGTCTTAGAATAATGAAATTAGATATAATTAGGACTCACAAACACGAAGTATACTAAATTGTATTGGTTGTGGGTGCTGCAACAGTACATAGTTAACATTAGTTAACTAAATTTAAATCTAAAATTCTAAATGAATATGTAATCTATCTACATAAATTAGATCTGGATAGAGTCACTGCATCTTCATATAATCCTTAATTACTAATAGATAGTACAATTTGTATTTATCATTCTACATCTCTTTTCAATTTATTCGTGTAATAAGCCACTGAGAGTATCTTCCTCAGAGAAAGCAATCATTTACTACAAAGGCAGCCATAAACCTAGAAGAATATTGTACATTCTGCACCAAAGATAAAGATAGCTTGCACCACATATTCTTCGTATGCCCTGCCTATGAAAACTTTAGAATACAATTTTTATTAGATCTTGATACCAAAAGTATGGATCATTGTTTATGTTTTGAAAATGTAAACCAAATAACAAACGTATATTTTTTTCTTTATGAATGTACTGAAAACTAGATCTTTGATATTATTTCAAGTTTAATATTTATTATATAATTAAGCAATGTAATAAACAGCTGTTGTGATAAATGAAGTTGACTGTATTAATTTTGTAATTCTCGCCTTCCAACTATAGAAGTACGAAGTGTTTATTTTTATTTATTTTTTATTTGTTTATATAAACTTTTTATTTCTATCAATTAGGAGTTTATAAAAATGTACCAAACTCCATCTGTATGTACTAAATAGCATTCAACTCATAAATAAATAAATACATGTTTTCGGGTCCCGTGAATACGAAAATAATGTTTTCAGCGAATGGATCTATATGTGCGTCTGTTTTGTGTTTGTGTGTATGTAAGTGAACAAAATATTTCAAAAATGAAAAGTCGCAGGACGCTCAAACTTGGTATTCCGTTTAGGTACTAACTACCACCCATATCTGACACGAAGTTTCCAGGCAAAATCCATCAACCGGAAGAGTGACCTTGATTTAATGATTTATTTCAGTTTTTGCGATTTTTCGTAAAATTGGTCAAAACATTTTCTTTAAATTTCGTATAACTTAATATCCACCACTTTTATTTGAAACATTTTCATAAGAAAATAGTTTTTTGCGGGGAGGCGGAGGGGGGTTCTCTGACGTACCATTTCAGAATAATGTATGATTTTACTAATGGCGGCCTGTGAAGTTTACAAGTGGGTGTGCTGCATAAGTAAAACGGAACGTGTCTAAATTCAACTCAATTTAATTTTAAAAAAATCTAGTGAGAAACTCTCACACGACTTTTTCTTACTGCGAAATGCCATGTTTTCATTACACTTAAAAATTTTATTATTGTTCTAAACCGTCGGCATTTTTATGGAGAAAACTACCAAAAAAAAAAAATCCTCAATAATTAAAAGAAAAAATACGACACAAGACCAAACCCATATGAGCAATAGAAGAATAAGCAATTAAAGACTTTATATCAATTTGATACAAACATAAAAACCCAACCAAAAAATCTGGTGTGAAACACTCACACAACTTTCTCTTACTCCAGTTCTCAAAATTATAATTGACAAATTTTATAGTTAGTGTACCAAATTTTATTGAAATTCGTCGAAAATTGAAAAAAAAGTTCAGTAAAAGTGCACTTCTGGTTTACTAATATTCTTAAAACTCGGAATTTGGTCATCTATTTATTTCTAAATAATTTTGTTTGGATGATAGAATTGTATAATCAACTATGATAGCAATTTAAAGAATGCTGTAACCCCACCCCTCCCCTAAAAGTGCCCTTAAATGAATTTTCCCAGAGAAATGTTTAAAATAAAAGATGTAGATCTTTGCATGTTTAGTTTATATACAAAGTTTCAAAAAATTCGTCGGTGCCATTTTTGAGAAATTGCGAGAAAATGAAAAAATCATTTAGTAAAGTGTTAAAACAAACGCACTTCCGGTTATCCTTTTTTTCAAACTCGAAACTTCAACAACATATTTTATTCTAATTAACATTATTAAGAAGACAGAATTGTCTAATAAACTGAAATAGCAGTTAAGATGAAACCTAACTCCACCCCTCCCCCAGAAGTGCCCTTAAATGAATTTTCCCGGAGAAATGTTTCAAATAAAAGTTGTAGCTCTTTGTATATGTTGTTGATACTCCAAGTTTAAAGAAAATCTTCGGAGCCATTTTTGAGAAAATCAAAAACGTAAAAAATACAACTAGTAAAGTGGTACTTCCGGTTGAGGAATTTTGACAGATAACGTACTGTCAGATCCCATGGTGATACCTAAACGGAATATCAAGTTTGAACTTTCTACGATTTTTCGTTTTTGAGCTATGCTGTTCACATACATACACACACACACACACACACACACCAGACCATTTGCTAAAAACCACTTTTTTGGACTCAGGGGACCTCAAAACGGATATTTCCGGTGAAAACTCGATATCGAAAATTTGACACGATTACAATACTTCCTCTTCCTAGGAGTAAGAGAAAGTAAAAAGTACCATACAATCTCAAACCAACCAAAATATATCCCCAAAAAGACACATATACTTATAAATAAAATAAGAAACACGCAAAAGACCATAACCCCCTAACTTCAATAATACTCCTGCTAAAATTAAAGAACCAGCAATGGGAGCCTCCACATGAGCCTTAGGAAGTCAGAAGTGAACAAAAATCATAGGCAACTTAACTAAAAAAGCCAAAATCAAAGAAATATACAAATAAAAATTACTATCAACCTCAACTAAAAAATAAAATACTCTACAATGTAGCTTTCTAATATAAAAAAAAAATACCTAACAGCAAAGGTAAAGAAGCAAATAAAATATAAAACAATAAATAAAATCTCGCTCTCAAACGCTCAGGCTGATATCCTCAACCAAAAATTTAAAAAAAGTAGGAATCAATGAAGACTCAAAAAATAAATAAAATAAACAAAGATTAGTAGTAGAAAAAGTAAGAATTAAAAAAAAAAAAAAACTATAAAAAAACATTAAACAACAAGAAACTAACTCCCTTGTATAATTCCCTGCCCGATACACCATATATGTGTATCTAGCCACAATTATAAGAGCAACAATCCAAAAATCTCGAAAAAATTATACTTAGAGACAAAATATCACCCCCAAAAGAATATCTAACCATAGAATTTAATAATTTTCTACAATATTGTAGCATTTTGTAACATTTTTTTTTTTTGCAAATTTAACAACAATTTCATTTTATTTAACAATTTGTTTTAATATTCAAAGTGCACACCGTTGTGTTCTATTGTTTGTTTCCATCTCGAGGCACAACAGAGAAAAATCATAACCTCACCACTCCCCCAATAGTCTCCCCTACGATGAATTTTCCTGGAGAAAAGTTTCAAGTAAAAGTTGTAGCTCATTGTATGTCTAGTTGTCACTGCAAGTTTAAAAAAAAATCGGTGGAGCCATTTTAAAGAAAATATCAGAAAACTGAAAACTACTAGTAAAGTAAAGTAAAGTAAAGCACACTTTTGATCATCCGAGTTTCTACAAACTCAGGATTTCGAAAACATATTTAATTCTAATTAATATTATTTAGATGTTAGAATTGTGTAATTAACTGAAATAGAGGAAATCATAACCCCACCCCTCCCACAAAAGTGCCCTTAAATGAATTTTCCCGGAGAAATGTTTCAAATAAGAGTTGTAGCTCTTTATATGTGTAGTTGATATACTTTGTTTGTAGAAAATCGTTGTTGCCATTTTTGAGAAAATCACAAAAAGCTGAAAAAAAAAAAACATTCAGTAAAGTGGCGCTTCCGGTAGGTGGATTTCGCCCGTAATCTCTGATGTGTCTGATGCGGTGATAATATCTAAACGGAATACCAAGTTTGAGCTTCCTGCAACATTTCGTCCTTGAGATATTCTTTTCACACAAATCTGCACACACATAAGCACATCCACACAAGCACACACACACACACACACACACACAAACTCACCTACACAAATACCGACTATTTTTTAAAAACTGCTTTTTTGAACTCAGGGGACCTCAAAACATATATTTCCGTTGAAAACTCAATTTCGAAAATCTGGGACTATCGCAATACTTCCTCTTACTATTGTTAGTAAGAGAAAGTAATAAATTCACATGGATATTTTTTAAGATATTTCCTGTTATACAAAAAAACATTATTTCTCAAATAACTAGTATATAAAAAAAAAATTAAATTATATAGGTGAGTCATAAAAAATGACCGTTTTTCTTGCAAATTTAATAACAATTTTATTTTATTTTAATATTCAAAGTGTACACCGTTGTGCTCTATAGTTTGTTTCCATCTCGAGGCTAGCTGCCTAAATCCATCGCAATACCACTCTTTGGGTTTTGAACGGAAGAATTCCGCAACTCCATTTTGAATCTCGTTCAGAGAATTAAAGGTTATTACTTGAAGATAGTGCGCCAATGATCTGGACAGGTTGTAATCGGAACGTGCTAGGATCGGACCATAAGCAGGGTGGGGGAGAAGCTCAGTCCCTTGTAATTCTGAAATTTTTTGTTTGGTGTAACGAGAAGTGTGTGTGGTCGAGCGTTATCTTGTTGAAACAAAACTTTATTTCTATTAACTAACCCTGGCTAACGCTGGGCCAAAAAAACATACATTCTTTCTAACTGATCGCTATAACGTTCTGAATTAATAGACTGACCTTCGGGAATAAAATCATAATGAATTACGCCTTCATAATTTATTCAAAAAAACAGAAAGCATTGTTTTTTTTTCCGAATTAACCCTGTTTAGCGACAGTTAGAGCAGGCTGCTTGTAGTGTAAACATTGTTTTCTTGGTCTTAGGGTTTCTCCAATATATCCATTTTTCATCGCAAGTGACAATCCTTTTAATGAACTGATAGTCATTCGGATTTTCCAAAAGATTTTGACAAATTTCTACTCGCCGCTGAGCTTGTTCAGTGGTCAACTCATGGGCTGAACGATACACTTTCCCCAGCTTATGTAGCCCACGATTTACTAGATTGGGATACTTCGAGTTATGCTGCCAATTTCTGAGTACTTTTGGTCGGGTCAGCCTCCACGTAACCCCGCAGAGCTTCTTCATCGAATGTTGATTTTCGCCCTGAACCGGCTATCCTCTCAAAACTAAAGTCACCGGTATTCAATTTCTGAAACCCCCTACACACTGTCCATTCAGAAAGAGCATCCTCCTCTTCAACGAGTAGTTTCTGAAAGCTTTCTTTTCCAATAATGGCGTAATATTAGTAATATTTCAAATTTTAACGTTATCTTGTTTTAAAAAATGCTATGACAAAACTAAAAGCGATCCAGGGTAACTTTGTTCATAAATTCATTCTCTATTTGTTTATGCAAAATAAGAATGTGACAAAGTTCAACAAAATATAAACGCGCTTTTTTTCTGTAGAGGATAAAATGCAAAGAGGATAAAGAAAATCGGTCATTTGTTATGACTCACCCTAATATTTGAATATAAAATCCATTCTTCGAGCTTTAGCTTCACAAAATTTTTGAATAACTTTTTCATTAAAATTATTTATTTGGGTGGGAAATCATCAACTAACTGTTGTTTGCTGAATTATAATGTTAGGAATGGAAAGACCTTTGATTTTTATTTCAATTTTTTCAGGTAATGTCAACACTGAAAATTTACTTTTTTATATAATTAACAGTAACACCCGTCTTGAGAAGTCTATAAGATTATATTTATTTTATTGTATATTTTTATTCTATAAAAAATAATATTATTGAATAAAAAAGAAAAAAATTATTTTACCCTGTAAACCTTTAACAAACATAATAAACAAAAAATTATTTTTTTTTAATATAACCTATATTATCGCACACAATTAAAATCAACGCTGCCTGGCGAGCAGCTACAATAGCACTAGTTGGGTCACATTATTAAGGCAAGCGAAGCTTGTCGGAAATAACCGAATATGAGTGACCACTTTTTGACACTGCGAATTGGGCAGCGTCAACATCAAGTATATCTTTTTTAAAAACGGATTTATTAATGGTATTTTAATTCTAATTATACAGAGATTGTTATGTTATTATTAATAATTTTTATCGTAAACTTAAAAATTAATTTTAGCAGTCATATTCTCTGGTGGGGGGTGGGGGATGCTGCAGTGTCGCATTCTTTTACATTATTTTACCACCTAAATAATATTTATTTACATTGAAACAATTCCTAAAATGCTAAATTTGAAGAAAATCGGTTTACCGGAAGTGCGATTTTCAAAATAGGTTTTTTTAGAGTTTGTTTTTTACTTTCTCTTACTCCCAGTAAGAGGAAGTATTGTAATCGTGTCAAATTTTCGTTATCGAGTTTTCACCGGAAATATCCGTTTTGAGGTCCCCTGTGTCCAAAAAAGTGGTTTTATTAGCGAATGGTCTGTGTGTGTGTGTGCGCGCGCGTATGTATGTGAACAGCATAGCTCAATAACGAAAAACCGCAGAAAGTTGAAACTTGATATTCCGTTTAGGTATCACCATGGGATCTGACTGTACTTTTTCTGTCAAAATTCCTCAACCGGAAATACCACTTTACTAGTTGTTTTTTTTTTACTTTTTGGCGATTTTCTCCAAAATGGCTCCGACGATTTTCTTTAAACTTGTTATAACAACTACATATTCAACGAGCTACAACTTTTATTTGAAACATTTCTCTGGGAAAATTCATTTAAGGGTAGTTATGGAAAAGGGGTGGGATTTGGTTTTCATCTAAAGTGGCTTTTCAGTTTATTAGACAATTCTATCATCTAATAAATGTTAATTAGAATTGAATATTTGTTTGAAATTCCGAGTTTGAAAAAAAATCGGATAACTGGAAGTGTGTTTACTTTACCTGTTTTACTAAATGATATTTTTTTTCACTTTTTCGAAATTTTCTCAAAAATGGTTCCGACGATTTTCTTGAAACTTCATATATAAACTAAACATCCAAAGATCTACAACTTTTATTTAAAACATTTCTCTGGGTAAATTCATTTAAGGGCACTTTTAGGGAAGGGGGAGATGGCCAGAATTCCGAGTTTCAAGAAAATTAGTAAACCGGAAATACGCTTTTACTGAACATTTTTTTTTTTTTCAGTTTTCCACGAATTTCATTAAATTTGGTAAACAAACTATAAAATTTGTCAATTATAATTTTGTTGACTGGAGTAAGAGAAAGTTGTGTGAGTGTTTTTACACCAGATTTTTTTTATGGCCAAGCCCAAATAATCATTGCAACGTTGCAATTTTAAAGAAAATTATTGTTTAATTTGCATTAATTGAGGTTCGAGATAGTCGTGTGAGTGTTTCATAACAGATTTTATTATTTTTATTCCTAGGGTTCACGAGTCGTATTACATAAAATAAAAAAGTACGTAAAAATCAAAGGAATTTCAGTCTTGACCTTTTGTTTCAATATCTCTGGGCGATCCGAACAAGGTTTCGGCTTAATTGGTTACCGTTTATTAAAATTTTTTTTTTTTTCAGTCGCTTCCATTGTTTTTTAATTTTTTTACTTTGTTATTCTTTACTACTAAAATATTTATTACTTCTGTTTCGAATATTTTCTCCAGAAAATTAATTTTACAAATTGAGTTTTTTTGTGAATTTAAACATCTCTTCTTAATTTCAATAAATTGACTTCTTCATCTATACCTAATTTTAGTTTTTGAATTTCACATTTGAATCAAATTTCTCTACTAGACTTTAAAATTTGCAGGAAGGAAATACGTGTTAACGTGTGACAACAGATTTGTTTCATTTGAAACACTCACACAACTCTCTCTCTCTCTCTCCTGTCCTAAAAATTATAATTGATAAATGTTATAGTTTGTGTACCAAATATAACGAAATTCTTCGAAAACTGAAAAAACTGTTCAATAAAAGCGCACTTCCGGTTTACTAATTTTCTTGAAACTCGGAATTTTGGCTATCTATTTATTTCTAATTAATTTTCTTTGGATGATAGCATTGTATAATCAACTGTGATACCACTTTAGAGAAAGCTGTAACCCCATCCCTCCCCTAAAAGTGCCCTTAAATGAATTTTCCCAGAGAAATGTTTCAAATAGATGATGGAGATCTTTGCATGTTTTGTTTATATACGAAGTTTCTATAAAATCGTCTGACCCATTTTTGAGAAAATCACGAAAAAGTGAAAAAAATATTTAGTAATGTGTGTTAAAACAAACGCATTTCCGGTTATCCAATTTTTTTCAAACTTGGAATTTCAACAACATATTTAATTCTAATTAACATTATTTAGATGATAGCATTGTTTAATATACTGAAATAGCATTTTAGATGAAAACCTAACCCCACCCCCTTCCCAATAACTACCCTTAAATGAATTTCCAGAGAAACATTTCAAATAAAGGTTGTAGCTCTTTGTATTTATGGTTGATATACCATATTCGAAAAAAATCGTCGGAGCTATTTTTGAGAAAAACGCAAAAAAGTAAAAAAACCAACAAGTAAAGTGGTACTTTGGCTTGAGGGATTTTGATAGATGACCCACTGTCAGATGCCTAACCCTTCTCGATGCCTTCTCCACGGCCCCCCAAATATGCTCACTGTAGCTTAATCTCCTATCACCATAACCCGAAGCCGCGGGTATATTTCTACAATAGTAATTTAAGTTTCTTCAACAATAAATATACCATTTCTAACTAAACTTAGGCTATGTCCACACTGGTGCGCTTTCCTTTTCCCTTTCCCTTTCAACTTGCGCTTCCTCTTTCCATTCAACATGCGTCACGCATGCCTTTCGCGCATGCCTCTTGACGCATTCAATTTGTTGTCCACACTTAATCATCTGTTTAGTGTGCATTTTATCGATGGATTCAGAATGGTTGGTGTATAATTTTGAATTTATTTTCCATAAAACTGTTCGTTGGCGGTAATCCTCTATGAAATCAAGTGTCTCTTCATTTGCAGACATGTCGGAGATATTATTAATTAATAATAATAGTTTAATTACTATCAGTTTAATAATAAAATTATTATTAAAATAATAATTATTATAAATATTAAAAATAAATAAAAAAATAATAATAATATAAATAAAATTATATAATTTATAAATTATATAAATAATAATAATTTTTTAATAATAAAATTATTATTATAATAATAATTAAAAAATATTTAAAATTTATAATATACTATATAACCTATAAAATAATCACACAACACGAGTGAGATTAAAAAGACGCATAGAATGTTGAACGAAAATCCAACTAGTTGGATTCACGTGCGCTATTGCTTGCGTTATAAAAACAAATGCCTACTCGTCTTCAATGAGGCATGCAATAACGCATGCCTTTCATTCATCACACCGTGCGCTACGACGCATGCTCTGTTGAAAGGAAAGTTGCACCAGTGTGGACATAGCCTTACAGTTCGCCTATCCAAAGCAAAGCAATTTGAGTAATAATAAATTTTCGCATAAAAATGGAGAATAATGAAATGTATAAAGAATTTTATATAGAAGGAATGTTGTGGTTAAATTCAATCAATTTAATACCTGGTGATACCTAAACGGAATATTAAGTTTCAACTTTCTACGGTTTTTCCTCTTACTAGTAAAGTAAAAATTAAATATTTAAACAAGATTTCTAGTAAGTTATATATTTAATCTTTTACATGGTCTCTTTGCAGAAATTGTTTCTATAAAAGTCCAGTTGAATAACATTTTTAGAAATCTTAATATATTATGAATTAATGTGTTCAGTACTGTAATATTTGCAATCGATATTCTAATGAATGTTGAGATGTTAATTCTATTTAGACTTCATTACAAAAATGTGGATTAAAAGAAAAAAAAGGTGAATATTTCTGTAGATCTCTTTAACAAGGGAAGCCATAGAGCAACAACTACTAGAGCTTCTTGATCTATCTAGCCAAAGAGATTATAATTAATTATTTGCATGTTACCTGATTCATTGTAACCTACTACGCACCTTATAAATTGTACTAGTGAAATCATGCAATGTATTCCCCGTTTTTAATTTCTCTTACTCCTAATAAAAGGAAGTAATTGCGTATTGCGATCATATCAAATTATATATACATACATATCTGTCTGTCTGTGGTCAGCATAACTCAAAAACAAAAAAAATGCGCAGCAAGTTCAAACTTGATATTTAGATATAAAGCGCTATCAGGGAAAATCCGGCAATAAGATTTTGATCAAAATCAATCAACCGGAAGTAACATTTTTTTTTCAGTTTTTTGCAATTTTCTCCGGAAATGGTTCCAACAATTTTCTTTAAACTTTGTATGTACGTACAATTTACGTTGTTCTATGGACTTTTTTTTGTAAGATTTTTGCTGGCAAATTTATTTTAAGAGTGGTTTTGGGGGAGGAGTTGGGGTTATGTGCCATTTCAGTTTATTATACCATTTTATCATCTATACCATAAATGGGGTACCAAAATTCAACTTTGTTGAAAACCTGTTTACCGGAAATGCACTTTACTGTATTATTTTACATTTTTTTGCGACCTTCTCCATAGAGACAAACACGCGTTTCATTAAACATGGTATATTAACCATACTATCATAGAGATCTATCATAAACGGTTTTCCGAGTAAATTTATTTAAGCCGTTTTGGTAGAGGAAGGTAGTATGCTTTCCTCTAAAATGCCATTTTTATTTATTATACGACTGATATCATCTATATAATATTAAATAATAATCAAATATATAGCAGAAAATTTCATATTTGAAGAAAATCGGTTGACCGGGCAGTACGACTTTATTGAAGAGGTTTTCAGTTTCTACGAGTTTCTCCAAAAAAAAGGCCCCAAATGGGTTTCATTAAACTTGGGACAGTAAAAGTAAAAACAAATTTTTAATTTAAGACTTATTTGGTTTAATATATTGGGGGGGGGGAGGTGAAGTTGTTCGAGTCTGAGATTGTTCTCACAAGCCCCCTAGTTATCCTACTAAATGAACAAGATCAGTCGCCAGAGTCTGAGCCTATTTGTACTGGGCCGTACGTCATAGAATGGCTAAATAGAGAATATGGTTACTTTGTAGATCTATATATTTCTCGCAAATTATAAATAAAAATTTAATCCTTTCCGAAAATTTAATCCAACCCGAAGATCTAAGTGTTTAATTTATACTTTGTTTTTGTTTTGTTTTTTTAACTGCCTATAACTCCTTCAAGTGCCTTCCATTCCCTACCCCATCTCTCATAGACAAAGATTTTATGCATCTTGTCGTTGATCGGGTCGGTACAATATAAGCAACCCGCTATGGAGATAATCTAGGAAGATGTTGTGCCAATTCAGTGCCTGAATCAGATAAAATCAAACTCCCCAAGCCTGCGTAACACCCATGGTTGAATTTCCAGGATCAGCCTCGCGGTCTACCGGCCACGTGTTTCCTATTCCACATATGTTGCCACTTCTTTAGCCTTTGTACTTCACCCTCCGTTCTTGCTTGAATAGGCCTAACTGCCTTGCTTCATTCATAGATATACTTCCATTCCTCCGTCAATAGCCAGATGGGCGTGACCCTCGCAATGATCAGAGCTGTTGCGCCCGACGCTGTCCTATATGCAGCCGCAATCCTTGCGCTATTTTCCTAAGCGCATTATAGCAATGACCTCAGCTTCTTATAGCAACGTAGACTGCACTGCAGATATTAACACCTGCTCTAGAACACCCCCCCCACACAATTTGCCATCAGCCTAACCAAAGTTATAACCCCTCTCGTCATGGCCTAGGAAGTAAAAAAAAAAAATGTGTTGGATTTACGAAGAAATAACAAAATTGATTGAATTTAACTACAACTTTCCTTCTATACAAGATTCTTTATTGCTTTGGATAGACGAACTGTAAGTTTAGTTAGAAATGGTATATTTTTGTTGAAGAAACTTAAATTACTATTGTTGAAATATCAAACCCGCGGCTTGGGGTTATGATGATAGGAGATTATGCTAAAGGGAGCATATTGGGGGATCGTGGAGAAGGCATCGAGAGGGGTTATAGCTTTGGATAGGCTGATGGCTAATGGTGTGGGGGTCCTAGAGCGGGTGTTAATGTCTGCAGTGCAGTCTGGTTGCTGTAAGAAGCTGAAGTGGTTGCTATAACGCGCTTACGAAAATAGCGCAAGGGTTGCGGCTGCATATAGGACCGTGTCGGGCGCAACAGCTCTGATCATTACGGGGGTCACGCCCATGTGGCTATTGACGGAGGAATGGAAGTATATCTATGAATGAAGCAAGGCAGTTAGGCCTATTCAAGCAAGAACTGAGGGTGAAGAACGAAGGTGAAAGAAGTGGCAACGTATGTGGAATAGGAAAAATGTGGCCGGTAGACTGCGAGGCTGATCCCGGAAATTCAACCATGGGTGTTACGCCGGCTTGGGGAGTTTGATTTTATCTGATTCAGGCACTGAATTGGCACAACATTTGTTTGTGGGAGATGGGGTAGGTAATGGAAGGCACTTGAAGGAGTTATAGGCGGTTAAAA
The DNA here is from genome assembly GCA_011037195.1 of Triatoma infestans. NCBI lineage: Eukaryota > Metazoa > Arthropoda > Insecta > Hemiptera > Reduviidae > Triatoma > Triatoma infestans. Next base: position 66,239 of record JAAEAF010005556.1, read on the forward strand.
AAAAAATACAAAGTATAAATTAAACACTGAGATCTTCAGGTTGGATTAAATTTTCGGAAAGGATTAAACTTTTTATTTATAATTTGCGAGAAATTCGGGGCGAACCCCGAAACAGGTCAATGACCATAAAATCGAAGCGGGCTATCAAGGAATGAATCTATGATGTTTTCCAGCTCTATGGATCAATGGAAAATGAATGTTTTCAAGCTCAAAATCAAAAATACGTATTTATTTGAACAAACAATTCTAGTACAGTCATTACTTTTTCCGATTAGATTTAGGATCTTTGATTATCTATGATCATGTTTTGTCATGGAGATAAACATTGGAATAGATCTTTTAAGAAATTCATTTTAGGGAATTTAAAGTTCCAGGAAATGCCTGCAAGGTGAACAACACCTTCACTGTGCTGGTATTCTTACTAGCTGAGCGCCAATTAGATATCTTCATTAGAAAAGATATTTTGCATTAATTATAATTTTGCAGATTATAACTTTGGATTTATAAATTTTATAAACCGTCCATCTTTTTTGATGTATTAAACATTGTGCTCGTTAGCTAATTTTAGAGAATAAAAAACACTGTATTGTTATAACTACTTATTTAAATTTTTATAAAGAATGGAAAACTTGCTCATAAAGAACCTTACTACATAAACATTGTAGATTACTTTTATTCTTAGGACGGGAATATGTTGGCAACTTTTTTATCATCAAACTTTATTTAATCCAAAATTTCAATTTAAGAAAAATAATGGGTTTTCTTCTGAAAATTGTAGTCTCACTTTATGTATTTATGTCACTTATACAAGTTATATTTTCAAAGTTTTTTTCAAAATGATCTAATCATTTATAATTACCTGAACAGTTCACTGCGACCTACGGATAAGAGGTCTATTGTGGATCCCCTAACATTATAGTACAACCCTCAGCTTCGCCCTCTTAATCAGGCCTAGCAAAGCTGAGAGCGGCTTCGTCTTGAAGGTTATGGCTTCGGGATTGCTTGTCCCCAGTTGAAGAAACCTTGTCCTCGCCAGGCCGGCACATTCACAAAGGATGTATGCCGGGGTTTCCTCCTCAGTCTTGTAGAATCGGCATAACGCGTTATCCGCAAGTAACAAGTGTGCATGTGGCTATTTAGCCTACAATGCCCCGTTAGTAGACCCACTATTAGCCTCATATTCCTTCGGCTATGGCTCAGTAGGTCCTTGGTAAATTTAGGCAAATGTCTCTTAATGAAGAATTTCTCCTGCCTCTGCCCTGGCATACTTTCCCACCATCGCTGGTCTTCTATCCATTCCTTGATAGAAGTTTGAATTAGGCTCCTGGACAACCCGCAAAAGGGTTCGGGGCTTGTAAAGGTATCCTTCGAACCCTCCCTCGCCAGGGCATCCGCCCTTTAATTGCCCAGGAACCCCGCATGTCCCGGCACCCAGGCGAGTGTCAGCTTATTCTGAGCACCCACCTCGGTTAGGGCAATTAGGCTATCCGACATCACTCTTGAGACTATTTGGTGTGGAGAAAGTGCCTTCAGGGCTGCCCGACTGTCGGAGTATATGGCCACTCTCCTACGATGTAAACCTTGCCTTATAATCTCCTTAGCGCAGAGCTGTAGCGCCACAACTTCAGCCCGAAAGACTGTAGCGTACTTCCCTCGGCTGGCCTTAATCTTGACTTTCTCTAACTTCTATTAGAGGAAGTATTGCGACCGTGCCAGATTTTTGAAATTGAGTTTTCACCGGAAATACAAGTTTTGGAGCCCCCCCTCACTCTTAATAAATGGTTTTTAGAAAAAGGTCTGTCTGTGGGTGTGGATGTGTGTGAAAAGAATATCTCAAAAACGAAAAGTTGCAGGAAGCTCAAACTTTGTATTCCGTTTAGTTACTGCTACCGCATCAGACATGAAGATTTCGTGTAAAATCCATCAACCGGAAGTGCCACTTTACTAAATTTTTTTGTTTTTTTCATTTTTTTGTAATTTTTTCGATTACGTCTCCAACGATTTTCTTTAAACTTAATGTATCAACTACACATACAAAGAGCTACAACTTTTATTTGGAGCATTTCTCAGGGAAAATTCATTTAAGGAACACTTTTGGGGGAGAGACGTAGGGTTTATGCTATTCTGCTATTTCAGTTTATTGACTTTTGGAGGGGGTGTGGAGCTGTGGTTTAGACTTCTCTTTTTAAGTGGTCAATTGAAGGTAATCGCTCATGTCAAAATCAACATTTAACATTTAAAGAGCATGATTAAAGTTAAGAATTGGAAGAAAATCGGTTAATTGGGATTTTGTTCACTTTTTTCAGCAATTTTCTAGAACTACGTAGATAGATCATAGATATTAGACTTATAATTTTTATTTTAAACCTTTTTCTAAGAAATTTGTTTTTCTAAGACTGGCTTGTAAGTAAAAGTAAAGTAATGCCTATTTTTTCAGGCGGGCTTAACGTCCAACTACCAAATTAGGTGTCGTGAAGCACCTACTTTACTATTAACATTTTTTAAACAAATATAAAATTTAGCAGTTATACGCTGAACTCGAACTGGGGTCCTCCCACTTACAAGTCCACGCTCATAACCACTACACCAACACCCGCCCTGACTGTCTTGTAATGTGCAATTGTTAATTGTTTTACAAAAGAATTTTTAATAATATTGTTATTATTCCTTTCTCTAGAGAAGGTATTGCAATATTTCGAAATTGTGATTTCACCGGAAAGACTTGTTTTGAGATTCCCCTAAGTGTGGAAAAAAAAAAAAATGTTTTTACCGACTGGTCTGTGTGTATATGTGTGCGTGTAAACAAAATAGCTCAAATACTCGTAAACTTCGTAGTCCTTTTAGGTACTACTTACTATCTGACAAGAAGGTTACAGGCAAAAATCTATTAACGGAAATTGATGTGCGACTTCCTTTATTGAATGATTTGTTTTACAGTTTTTCGTGATTTTTTTTTTTTTTGAAAACCGCTCCAACGATTTTCTTTAAATTTCATATACTATCTACAAACATAAATACCTATCACTTTTATTTTCGGAGAATCTGGGGAACACTAGCGTTATGCTTTCCTCTAAAGTAGGGCTTCGGTATAATATATGTTTGTTTTTTTCCATTTTCCATAATATTAATAGAAGCATTGATAAAATTCCAAATTGTAAGTGCGATTTTATTGAATAGGTTTTTGAGTTTTTGGTCTTTTCTCGAAAACTGTTTCAACGATTTGCTTTAAACTCCAAAATATTTGCTTCATAGTTAAAATGAAAAATTATTGTAGTGGCGAATAGAAGGTCTGGTCAATTAGTTAAAATTGAAATTTGCACAAGCTTTCTTGCTTTAACATTCAGCGTTCCATGTAAGGCCGCTCTTAAGTAAATAAGCAAAATCCCTACCACCACTTTTATGGTCAGCTAACAGTCACTTTTATGATCCAACTAAATATTGTAACGTTGCAATTTTAATACAAATTTCTTGATTTAATTGTTTATTATTAGAATAAGAAAAATGGCGTGTGAGTGTTTCAAAACAGATTTTTATTTTACTTTAATATTATTTTATTAAATTTAATAATGTTTATTGATGTGCAATAATTTACAAATCAATATATGAACTTGAATATATATCCATATTATTAATAAGTTGTTTTACAAATAATCGCAATTTTACCTACGCTGAAAATGCAATAATAATAATAATAATATTTATAACTCTCTGAACAAATTATTAACCATTTCCTATTTACAATAAATTCAGGCAAGAGGGTTGCTAGTCAACTTTGTAAATGGGGTCATTGAAGTAAGAAATGTGCTGATTTTACCACCTATTTACATATATCTACTTCTAATGGAATCTGTTTCTACTAGTGGATGCTCCGTTTCTATTCTATTTGCTTATTCTCCTGTCACTGCTCTGTTTCTCTCTTAACTAGTAAATCAATATAATTTTATTGTGGTGGTTCCGCAAAGCTGGAAAGCATCAGCCACCTTTTCCGTGGTAGCCTGCTTCATTTTGTGATCATCGACCGGTTTTGGGCGTTCGCCCATCTTCAGGATGCGTTTGTCAGACAGTGTGACATACTTGTACAGAGCAAATTCAGTATATACACTAATTTGAAGCTGTTTAAACTTGGAAACTCCGGTAAATGTTTGGTATCACTCGCTACTAGTAGTAGTTGGTAGAACCCTTTATTTTACTGGCTGGTTAAGTCTAACGCAGGTTTTTCAGAATCTTTCTATTATTAATTTTACTGGAACCTTGTTTGGATCCCACCTAGTTGGAATTTGAAAATGTGATCTTTCTGCTATTTCTTCGCAGTTACTGGTTTACATGGACAGACCTAAGCAACATACAAGTTGGTATGGTACATGCGCGCGTCAACCGGAAGTTAATGAGTTAAAAGTCAGATTTTCTCGATTTTTTTTTTGTTTACTTTCTCTTACTCCTAGTAAGAGAAAGTATTGTAATCGTGCCAAATTCTTGATATCGAGTTTTCACCGGAAATATCCGTTTTGAGGTC